>CM037778.1:83110394-83135394 GCA_021229015.1 Solen grandis
AAACCATGCATGCATAATATGAATTGTCAGAGTTGATTTTTCTTCACGATAAAAAGTCATGGTTAAGATTATGTCACAAAAAGGCACCTGAAATTAAAGGGGGAAAAAAATGTTCAGACAAACTGGGGAGGGGGAAAAGGGCCTTTGTTATCAGGAAAATTCAACAATTTGACTTATAAGTAATTTAGAACTCAGAATTTTCAATAAGGATTTTGCAATGTATTTTTGTATATATTTCTATATAAAAAAGATTCAAATAGCATACTCATAAGATAATGTTCATGGATATATATAAACAAGAGGGCCAAGATGGCCCTGTGTCATTCACCTGAGTAAGATTGCTGTGTTAGGCATGATGACAAAAAATGTGGCATCTAAAGTGTTTTTCTAACATTGGACTAAGTGACCTAGATTTTGATCCTACCTGAATTTGCACTCAACTCGGAATTCATGCAGTCATCATTCTTATTAAGTTTAATGAAGACTAGTGCAAAAATGTAGGCCCCTAAAGTGTTCACAAGATTTTTCTAAAGTTTGACCTAGTGACCTAGTGTTTGACCCAATTTTAAACTCATCCGCCATAGCATAAAGACGAACATCCTGACAAAGTTTCATGATTATTGGGCCTAAAATGTGGCCTCAAGCATGTTCACAAGGTTTTATTAATATTTGACCTGGTGACATAATTTTTGACCCCACATGACCCATTTTCGAACTCATCCGAAATATAATGTAGACAAACATCTTGACCAAATTGTATGAAGATTAGGACAAGGTTTTTCTAAGATTTGACCTGGTGACCTAGTTTTTGACCCAACGTGACCCAATTTTGAACTCATCCACGATATCATTTACACAAACATCCTGACCAAATTTTATAAAGACTTATCTAAAACTGTGGCCTCTAGTGTGTTCACAATGTTTTTCTTAGATTTGACTGGTGACCTAGTTTTTGATCCAACGTGACCCATTTTCGAACTCATCTAAGATATCATGTAGACAAACATCCTGACCAAATCTAATGAAGATTGGGCCAAAAATGTGGCCTCTAGAGTGTTCACAAGGTTTTTCAAAGATTTGACCTGGTGACCTAGTTTTAAAAAAAAACTAGAAAATAAAACAGATTTTCTGCAGTAAAAGTACAATTTCTTCGAAATGATTGGATGTCAGCCGAAATAATTGTTTGCTGAAATTAAAAAAAAAATCTATTCCTCATAAATTTCAATATAATTCAGTACAAAAACATAATGAGAAGGGTTTTATTTAGGTTATTAAAATAAGTCACTAAACCGGATGAAGAATTAGTCGCGGCCTATTTCCTGAAAATCGGAGATGGATTCGTGCAAAGGTGATGAGGTGTATGCACGTGAAGTGGTTCTGTGGACTCCTACTGCATACCCGGCTTATAATTTACTTATTCACGATTTTCTCCTTCCATGTTGATATTTCATTCTTGCACAGCTCAGTAAACCGTTTAAAACAGATGAAAATTTAACCACGGGATAAAACACGAAAAGTAGCAAATAACCAGTACAAAAATTCGTGTAAAACATCGTTAGAATAAAAAAATATACAAAATTAATATATGCACTTATAACATTCCGTAAGTGTATATATAAGATTAATGTGAATTATAACAACTAACATAGATAAATGCGTTGTTATTTTTAGATTTGTTTCCTTTTCGGGGACTTTTATCACAAACATAACTGATCATATGTGAAGATGAAAAATTTTACATGATTCTTATTTGTATTTGTGATGACGTTCTTTTAACAAAATCACGGATTCTTACAACATTAATAATTATGCGTGTACGCATGTACCCCGAAGAATAAAACAAGCAAGCCAACATCGACAGAGACATTTATTATATTTTAGTTTAATCCGAGTGCAAAGGTCAGTCCTGGGCTTTCGGGATTTAACTTGAGACCAACAGATGACGATCGAATTGCATGTGTCATCCTTGTCATTGATGCAAACTCTGGTTGGGTATTGGCACAGAAAGTTGTTGATAATATCAAGACCTTTCAAAAGGTCATGAAGGAATTAGGTGAGTGTATTGTTTGTGTGTCATACTGCACTATTTGTTGGTATATTGATTGGCCCTTGTTCATCCATTTGTCAGCGTGCTCGTGTGTATGTTCTTTTGGATTATTGTACCGTGCGTGGCACTGACGTCCAAAGGTTTTTGTCCTTAAGTGAAAAAAACAACAAAAAAACAAAAACAAAACATTTACGCGTATATATATACCTTCATGTTTAATTGTTTACCCATAATCAACCATAAGCCGAACTATGGAAATATATATCTATAACTGGCATGTAATGTTTTGGCAATTTAACTTCAGGAGTATTGGTTCTAAAGCTGTGCATTTGCGCTATAGTTTCATATAATGTGTATAATAAGTTATTAAAGTCCGTTTCTTTTTAATACATAATTCTTGATTTTTTTTTCAAAATTTTTTAAAAAAAGTCATTTATACTTATGGTTATTATTGAGCAAAAGAGGTTTTAATTCATAATAAATAAAGTAAGGTATGGTCTGCCTAGTAGACGCCATTCTAAACGCTAAGGGGGAAAATTGGTTGTTGTGTCGCTTGATGTAAGCAGAGGTAATATATAGGGATAACTTTTCCGTCGCCCGTCTTCTTCCGTCATGCTCTAGCAGGTTACACATGTGTTCCAAAGAAGACTTTTATTTTTGACTTGTCATTTATTGATATTTAATTTGTAGGGTTCTGTCATGATCATTAATTGAAAAAGTTTGTTTCACTTTTAATTTATCAAATTAAGTAGACAATTCGAATTATCATTAAATCTATTTTAACTCCTTTAAATGTTTTCAGCTATCAATGCGGTTGTATTACTCACAAAGGTAGATGACGTTTATATGTTCAGTGATGACAACATTCCAGAAATCTTTCAAAATAAGATTGTAGAGAAATGTGTTGAAGATGTAAGTTCAAAACAAGATAGAAGTGTATGTTCATTATAATTTTTATACATACCATTTTCCCTATAGACTAAGCCATATTAGAGCAATTTACAAGCACGTGCTTTAATTAACATTATGGATAGTTGAGATGTATGAATGTAAGTAACATTCAAACATATTCTGACTC
This sequence comes from Solen grandis, assembly GCA_021229015.1. Classification (NCBI taxonomy): domain Eukaryota; kingdom Metazoa; phylum Mollusca; class Bivalvia; order Adapedonta; family Solenidae; genus Solen; species Solen grandis. Next base: position 83,113,520 of record CM037778.1, read on the forward strand.
TGTCTTGTGTAGCAACCTTGCAGATTAGTTCGAGAATTCAAGTTCATTATTAGTTTTCATATTGTTCTTTATCACTATTCATTGCTCGTGTAGTATTTCTGATTTTATATATAAATTCATTACATATATATAATTCACTTCATGTGACAGGTCGCATCTTTATTTGACGTGGCAGAAACACATGTTTTTCCGCTGAAAAATTATAAATCGGAGACAGAGCTGAATAATGCTTTGAACGTTCTTGTGTACCACACTTTAAAGGAAGCTTTAAAAATGGCAGAAAATACTTTAGAAAAGTTTCAGCAACAATCAAGATGCTTAGCAGATAAGCAATGGAGGAAGTTGTATTCTGAGTCTGAGATAAAGGTAAGTGAATTTATTTATTATAACTGTTTCTTCATTTTTAGCATTTTTTGTTAAATGTACTCGAGGTATTACACTATGTCACCCGCCACGGAACTAATAAAAAATAATCCCGATTTTTACCAAGCTTGCTTTTGGGTGATGGTGTCATTGCAACCGTTAGGAAGGAAATTATTCTTTGGTCTCTTGGACTATTGATATGAAAATAATTCCTCCGCACTACTAAATAAAATTGATTTATATTTGAATAACGAATAACATTCGTTTTAACATTACCTAACCATTCTTTTTTACAATGCTAATCATAATTGTATTCCTCATTTTGTTCCTCTTTTTCAATTAAAATATCATTTTCATTTTGGTAGCATACCTACCTACAAAGTTGCTGTAACATCAATTTATATAAAAAAAATGGACGAAATACATTTACTAAAGTTAGAAGTGATTAGAACAAAAGGATGCTTCGGCGGGTATCCTCTTCGCAATGTGCATAGCACTCATACTTTTCTTCTTTTTTTTCCATTTATTTATTCATTCCATTTCAGTACATTTACATATTATGACATAATAACAATACATAATGTATAAATTTAATACAATGGAATTTATAAATCCATGAAGAAAATTTTATTAGCGGAAAAGGAAGAGTTTGAAATAAGGTAATAGTAGTCAGAATAAAAGTAGAAAAGGTACAGGAAAGTGAAGAAAAGATATACAGAGTATTGATTTAGAAAGGCAATGTAAAAGAGCATTCGATATCAAATATGTTTCAGTTTTACTACTACTACTACTAATAATAATAAAAAAAAAATAAAAAAAAATAGTAAAATAAAATACTGAAAAAAAGTGGTAGGAGTGGTTTTTTCTTTTACTTTTTATGTTATTTTTTTTAAATGTTCATATTGAATATTAGAGAAAATATCTCCACTTATTATTGAAAGATATTAGTTTATTTTGTGTTAAAGATATATGTTGTTCAACTGTCAATCTGAATTTTAAAATTTGTTTAAAAATATATGTAGTTGGCAGTATGTTTTTTAGCTTCATTTGATATATAAACAATTTTGCTATCAGTATGATAAAATTTATGATGTCATTATTTTCTGTATTGCATTTAATGCCTTGAAATATCATTTTGTAATTAAAATTTATTTCTAAATATTTTGTTTTTTTTTGCTATTACAAAAGTCAATAGACTGCTGTTTTTTATTTGAATTTTTGTTAAATATTTGTTGGTTGCTATTCTTCGCATTAAAAATTTATACTGGAAATCTCGTAGATAAGTGTCTTTTGTTATTTTAAAATGTTGCATATATACACATGGCCAGTTTATGGCTTCATCATTTAAAATATTGTACCACTTATCTTCTGATTTTTTGTAATTTGTATTGATATTTTCAAGTTATTATAAAGCATTTGCTTTTTTATTTTTGTATTAATTGTTTTAGGTATATTTTTAATCATTGAATGGAATTTTAAGTAGTCATTTTTGTCTATGTTTAAAATATTTTGAAATTGTTCAAAGGAGTAAATATGATTAGTCCTAAGATCTATTAATTGATCGACAAACAATATTCCTTTGCCAAACCAATTTTTGTAGAAAACCGTTTTGTTATTTACTCTTATGTTTGAGTTATTCCATATTATTTTTCTTCTATTTTCATCATTTTCATAATACTGTTTCACATGATTCCATGACTCGAGAATATCTCTTAAGAAAGTATTTCCATTACAAATTCTATTTATGTCATTGTTATTTAAGTTACATTCAAATATTAATTTGCCACCATGTTTGTTGAGTACGCTTTCATTTTTAAAAATATTTATCTCTTTTAATTTTATCCGGTTTGTTTTGCCATATAAAATTGAAGATCATTTTATTTATTTCTTGAATAGTTTTACTTGGAGGATTAGGCAAAACAGTAAAAGGGTATATGAGTTTTGGAAGTGCAAAAGTTTTGATTACAGTAATTTTACCTAGTAATGTGATTTTTCTATGCTGCCATTGCTTTAAACAATTATGAAATTCCTCGATTTTTTGTTCTGTATTGTACATGACATTTGTATGAATTTCACTAAAAAAGGTCATACCTAATGTTTTTGCAGAAATAGATGTAAAATTGAATTTTTTATTTTTACAGTAGTTCAGATTTTTATTTTTTAATGATCCAGATTGTAATATGGTACACTTTGAATTGTTAAGTTTTAGACCTGATAAATATCCAAAATTTGTTATAACATGAACTAATCTATTTAATGATTTTTCTGAACCATCATTAAAAAATGTAGCATCATCAGCAAATAGTGTCTTATTTGCTTATTGTTTTATTTCAGTTTCATTTATTTTAATTCCAATAATTTCATTATCTTTCTGTATGTAGTTTGATAGTATCTCAATACAAATTATAAATAATGTCGATTAGAGAGAACATCCTTGTCGGACGCCTCTTTTAACAGGAAAGCTTTCACTTAAATGGTCATTATTTATTATAATACTATTTATATTATTATAAAATACTTTAATCCATTTTATTAAGGAATCACCAAAGTTAAAGTATTTCAGACATTTAAACATGAAATCGTGATTAATTGTATCAAAAGCTTTTTCAAAGTCAGAAAAGATTAATAGACCTGGTCTATTTTCCCGATTTAAATAATCTAATATTTCAAATAACAAAAGAAACTTTTTCCCCAATATATCGACTCCCTCATAAAGCCTGTTTGTGAGTATGATATGATTTTTTCAAGGACTTTTTTCATTCTTTTCGCGATTGCTTTAGTTGCTATTTTGTAATCTATATTTAATAAACTTAGTGGTCTCCAATTTGATAGGTCAGTCAAGTCTTTATTTTGTTTTGGAATAAGTGTGATTATACTTTGTCGTTGTATTTCAGAAAGTTGTCCTTTATTATATGAAAAGTTTAATGATTCAGATAAATATTTACTTATATCCTTCCAGAAAGTTTTATAAAATTCTACTGTTATTCCATCTGATCCAGGGCTGTTGTTCCCATCTTTTGCAAGGCTTGTAAACATTCATATTCAGTTATACTTTTCTTTTAAAATTTATTCATTACAAAATGCATTTGAGAATGCTCATTTCCCTTATTGTATTGAATAATGACTAATATCATGTATATTTTATACTTTACTGTATAATGATGGTTACTGGTACATCTCAAGAGGGCTGACTTAATTTTAAATTAGTTATAGCCCGCCCCATGTTTTTTTATTTAATATATTTTGTCCAAACTATTTTAAAGACCAGTTGAGTAATTCTATTCATGTACGTTCAAGAGTGATCATGTTAAACACAATTAGCATGTGAATGTACATAACTGTTATAAAACCTTGCATATAGAGAATCTAGATATAATGCAAAATATCAAGAGTAATAATTGATTACGTGTCTTGTGCAGCATTTTCATTGTTACTCACTTTAAGCAGTTTCGCATACCTCATGTGCTCAATGTGATCTATTGTGATCATACTGCACCCCTCGTCGTTAGTAGAAATACGCCATAGAAAACACAGGACAGAAAATAAAATTCTACATGAATATTCTTTTAGTAATCATTCACAAAAATGCAAACAAATTCGGCCTTTATTGTTAAATTTTTTTTATTCAGTGACCAATATTATAATAAAGCACAAATGATCACTTCATTACCCCCTTCATCATGTGAAAAATAACCATATATATTTTAACCTTCCTCTACCATAAACTATGGTACCTACCTAAAATCTATAAAAAAAAGTATTTTGTACACTTCCAAATGCATTTGAATAATTTCCCTATGCTTCAAAGGAATGCACGTTCAAATGTATTGTTGTTGTTTTTTCAATTACTTACTAATTGTTAAGTTCATGTTTTTTTGATGCAAAACAATATCAAATATTTTCTCTGTTGAAGGAGAGTATCGAATCATTTGAGAAATCACTTGACAAATTTGAAAATCCATGCGTGAATATTCTACTTATTGGATCTGTTGGGGCCGGAAAATCCAGTTTCATCAGCACAGTAATTTCAGTATTCAGAGGAAGGAAATTCGAAGTTGCTAGTCCTGGAAATGAACACGAAAGTCTGACAAAAAGGGTAAACACCTTGAAATATCTTTTCATTATTTCGTTTAATGTAAATATTAATGTTTGCTGAATCTTGGAGTATTGGAGACATTTGCTTAAGTTTCGTTGATCCCACTTGCGGCAGCTCGTCAAAGTTGCCTCATGTTGTATTTGCGTAGGCACGTAACTGCGTCAGGTCGCCCGAAATCTGCATGTCCGAGAAGTAACTTACACATGGCTCGCATTTTTTTTAAATAACTTAAAGGAGTGTCGCGCACAAGAGTTGAGCCCATAGGTCCAATGGCATAGTCCTTTAAATATATACTTAGAAGTGAAGGTTATGACGCTGGATTTGTTTGTCTGGGCTGTAATTTAACTTTGATTCAAAGGATTCTCAAATGAATTGGTAGTAGGATTTGCCTCAATGAGATAATATGTCGAACTAAAGAGTTGGGCCTTTAGCTCCAGAGTCAAAGCACACTTAGTGGTAAAAGGTGCGACTGAGATCGCGGGTATCTAGTGTTAATTAAACAATATAAAGTGACTTGAGAGTATTGTCTGTATCACGCCTATCAATACCCATCTTCAGACGAATGGTCATCAAATGCAACCAACCATGATTGTAGAAAAAAGGTAGCTTCGCCATCGCAAACCATAGCGTCACGAACTGCATTGAAATAATATTTAGAATTATAAAACCTATATTTTAATTTTCTTTTTTTATTTGCCGTCACTTGACTAATCACAATTCACTCCCCACGCATTCACGGGCTGAACTTACGAATTCGCCACCTGGTACTGGTGAATACGAAAAAAGGGTTTTCACGTGGAATGTGATCTACACTTGCCGAGTAAATTGAGGCTTTAGCCTCTAGAAAATGGCTTAAAAATACTTCTTGTTTTAAGTATTAATACATTATAAAGAAAACAAAAGTACCGTCGCTGTGTTTGTATATATGTCATATATATAGAAAGTTTCAGCTGTGTATGGCGAGCCTCAAATGTACCGCAAGCCGTTACGTAAAAACTTCTAGTGAACTAGTCACGTCATCTCCCAATCATTTCGTTTGCACAGATATAAAGCAGTCTATGATTTTACGTTGTATTGCAGAGGGAAAAAATCAGGAAATATCGTTCTTTCACCAGGAATGCCCTACGGAGCCCTTATTCACAAACCTCTTGAGTCTATACTTTAGACTCAAAATCAAAAAGTTTTCAAAGTGATGTTTAACTAAAACCAAAATAAATAATTCATTAACTATAATTGTATTTCTACAATTATAAATGGAGTAACTATTAGATATTTATAGGGTTTTATAAATCAATTTCATATAAAAGAGGAAAAAGACTAATTCAAATTTCAGAATCCTGAGTCTAAAATAAAGACTCAGGAGATTGGTTAATAAGGGCCCTGGTCAATTGCGAATATTTCAGACTGGATAATATTCTTCGCACAGGCATTGTTGTTACTGTGGTGTGATGACACTGTTGCAGTCATAAAGCAATGTGTAACTATTTATACGTCGAAGAAGAATCCGAACCGGATAGAACCACAGACTTCCAGCTAGCCAGTTTAAAACCTTTGTCAGCTAAAAAAAGTTCGAGTGACACTTTCGAATTTCAAACAAAAGCGGTGAGGGACAGAGTGATGTTAAATCAACAATACACGCTCGGCCACGGAGGCCCCACTCGCACAGGCATTTAGTGACTAAGAAATAATGGAGGTAGTAGTCATATATTTAAATGACCGCGGCATACTAATTGCATTGAATGGTCTATTAATTGGCGCTCAGTATATAAGGGTAGTTCAACTTCAAAGACTGGTTGGGGGGGCCGCCGTAGCCGAGCGGTTACAGTCGTGGACTACAAATCTCTCAGCCCCTCACCGCTGTGGGTTCGAATCCCGGTAGGGAATTCGGATTTTTCATGTGAGGAAGTCTTTCAGCTGGCTTGCGGTAGGTCGGTCGTTCTACCCGGGTACCTCTATGTACTCGGGGTCTTCCTCCACCTGTAATTAGCTGGACGTCGCAATATGATTGAAATGCTATCGCAGCGACGGTAAACCCCAATACAACAACAACAAAGACTGGTTGTCTGGGTGTCGGAATAATGTGACAAAATGTAGTTTCTTGCCACTTGTCTACGGTGTGATATCGCAGCGAGACAGCATTATACATGTATACCTATTTCATGTTGGCATGTTTAAGTCACGTACACCAGGTCGACACTTTGCTTTTGATGTCGCATAATGGCACTGTCTCTGAATTGAATGATTTCACTATATTTTCCAACACATGACATGGCATCGTACATTTACTTGTTTAACTTGAAAACGTTTCATCAGTTTGGTGTGACACGAATTATGATATCAGTCAGATTTTATTATCAGACACTTTAATAACTGTACTTATTTCCACATGCTACGTAAAAATAAATAACTTGTTTTCAGATTTAAAGACAAAATCAAGTGAATTCAGTTTATAAATAATAAATAAAGCTGATTAGCTAGTAATCTTCTAATCATTAAGGCAACAACAAGGAACATAAACAACACAAACGCATTTAAAGAGGACTTCAACTTCTGGAGTTAAAAGCAATAAAGCAGTTCCGAAGTAGAGCAATAAAGTATAAAGAGGAAATATCTTTACATACATGTAATAATTTAAGTACAGATCATGTGACAATAAATGCAGATATGAAAATTAGCTGTTAGCATCGTTCTAGCATCTTTTATTTTATGTTTTATATTGATTTTCCGGTTATTTTGTGCAGTTTTACCGAATCTATGCAACTGACTATGCATTTCTTAAAATTACAGTCTTAAATATTTCATTCACATAATCAGAACATGCTTTTATAAGATTAACTCTTAATCATATGAGTTTGTTTTGCTCTGCGTAGAGGCGAAAGTCTAATGAAAGAGGGGTTCACTTAAATTCTTATCTGGTACATATTTTTCTTTTACGATGTCATATTTTAGTACGGTTGGAAAAGCATTTAAATATAGAACATTTCGCTTTATTTATCCACTTATTTTGAAAAGTTGTCAAGATATTGAAGCTTAAATCTCTAGAAAACGGCAAAAAAAATGAAACATTTCATTTCCTTTTTTAATGCCTGGTTATATTTTAATGATCTGCATACAATTGTAATTCGGGCTACAAATCTAGGTCTTACTTATACTATTTGCGAAAATCAATATTTTTTTTACTAAATATAACTAATTGAATATTATAGGGGTACCAGCATATCCGTTTCCCACCATTACTGTACTGTTTAATCCGTATCAGCACATATTGAATATATTCTGAGAGATCATCCAAAGCACTTAAGATGATACACAGGATGTCTCGCTGTTATTTTTTTTCTCGTTTTCGAGTTATTTAATGTTAAAAAGAACAATATTTGAAATATGATCTTAACTTTTGCAAATTTTCAAAATTTGAACCTGTCAGTCTCAATAAACGACATAATCTGTAAAGATTTCATGAAAATAGATAAAAAAAATAAATGCAGGAGCTTCAAAAACCCTATGAAAACGTATTTTCGAATATTTGAATTTTGCGATATTTTGGTGAAGTTTGACCGCTTATAATTAGCCTAACATATTGTTCTCACACTAATCAAATCATATGCAGCAAACAAAATACCCACCGTTCATCAAATAAAAATGGATATGTTTTCCGAAAACTCAGCATTACTAGCATGCTTTTGTGCTAGGTTCGAACATTCAACATCTCCTACCGCAAAAACTCTTCTTTACCTGAAATTTTGACACATCATATCTTAATGTGGTTTCACAAGGAATATAAGGCAAAAGAAACGCATTTAGTGTTTGAAATTATATTTTGTCCAATGAGATCATTTCAGTTTCCAATTTTTTGTCTGCATTTAATAAATTTAATCGGCATAAACTTGTCACTAAACACTATTCCTTTAAATCAGCTGATTAATTTAAAACCAGCTTCAAGCACTTTCAGTGCGTATGTGCGCCGAAATGTGTTGAAAGGCGGAGCTTGATGTGTTACCAACGTGTTAAAGGGATTTTTGATGGGGACGCATGAAAATCGATATAAAAGAAAAACACAACAACAACCATAGTGAACAAACATTTACTCACCAGCAATTTAATTTATCAAAAATGAAAAAAACACTCTAATTCTCCGCTTAGTTTAGTTAAAACATATTTTATTGCCATATAAAATGATGATTCAACATTGAAGATTTTACAAAATAAGCAAAAGTGTCTGACCAAATAAATATCTATTATATAAAGGCAAAGCATAATTAAATATCCAATTATATTTTTGAAAATAACAGTACTAAAAAAACTGATATATAAAAAAAAAGGAGATAAATAAATAAAATAAAATAATGAAGAAAAAAAACCATAACAAACAAGGGTTACTGAAACGAAAATACTAATAATAAAGATCCAAAATACTAAGTAAATTTAATTTTTTAGTTCATAGATCTACACAGCTATACACAACTAGAGCGACGCATTGACCTTTAACATAACATGTTACATTTCACATGATGTAAATCACGCCTGGAACAGGTGGATAGGACGGAGTCTCAAAAATCAAAAATCAATACTATATTTGGAATGTGCGACTACGTTAAATTTCAAAATGTAATTTCAACCACTAAGTAGGTTAGTGTTTGAAGTTAGCATTAATTCCATTGAATCGGTCGCGCGGCTACGACGCGCTATACCGATTTAATTTCATAAATGCTTACTTAAAAACGCGATTTAAAGAAATGAATGAATGGACTTTCTAAAAGCGTTCAAACTTTATTAAATATGAATTTTTTTCCAAAGACATGTTTTTCTTTTTCGGTTTATTTTCGATACTGACTTTATTTTTTGTTCAATCTTCATGAAATGTTCACAGGTTATGTAGTTTCATATTTTAAAGCATTTTAAATGCAAAGGTGAAGGTCATATTATGATTATTGTTATATTTTTCTTTGGCTCCAAATAGCTCCAAAACTAAAAATATGTAATTGAGAGAATATGGACAAATGTTTAAGTGCTCAAGTCATATTTCGGTTTTGAAGATTGGACATGATTAGGTTATTTTATGACAGTTTAAAGCTGGATCAAATGTAAAAAAGTTTTTAAGCTTCAAACTGGATATTTAAAGTTCGAACAATGCAACTTGTATACTAAATGGAACTGTTTATTGCATTACTAGGTACCAAAGGCTGTTGCTTCCGCGAAAACCGGTGCTGTCGCGTTAGCGACTTTCGTTTAAAGTGGACTGCAACTTTTGGAATTATAAGCAATTAAAAATTTCATGCAAATAACTCAAGCAGAAAATACCTTTATCTAACTATTTAAGAACAGATCATGCGACAGTAAGTGTAAATTTGAAAACTAGCTTTTATAATCATTCTCCTTCATTAATTTTATGCCTTTATATTCACTTTCCGATTATTTGGAGTAGATTAACTGCATCTCTAGAATTTACCGTATATTTCTTGAAAATGCAACCATAACTATTTCATGAATATTTGTTTTGCAAAATATATGCAACAATCATATCAGGTTTTTTTTAATCAGACTTGTCCTAAATAATATGTTTTGCCTAGCGTAGCCTAACAAAAATGGGGTTCACATATTTCCTCATTTTGTACATAACTCTTTCATACGAAGTCATAATTTAAAAAATAAGTATTGTTGGAAAGGCATTTAAAAAAAGATAATTTAATATACTTTATGTATCAATATATTTTGAAAAGCTGTCAAGAAATTGACGCTTAAACCTCTAGAAAACTGCAAAAAACAATAAACAAACATTTCATTCGTTTTCTGTTTATAACTTTGTAATGCTTGATAAGATTTTAATAATGTGAATACCATTAAAACAGCCAGAATCGGGCTACAAATTATGTTCTTACTCTTGTTTACAAAAATCAGTTAAAATGTTTTCACTGGACTGTTATACAATCTGCAACAACATATAAATCACACTCTAGCAAAGCCAATATATATCTACACTGGAAGTGAGTATACAGTGTCATACTTTGTGGAAATTTATACAATTTCCAAATAAATAATAAAAAAAAACAATATAAAATCGTTAAGACGAAATGAATTATACACCGCTTATCGGCTGGATACTTTTAGCTATGACTAAAAACGAATCTAATTGATGTAAATTTTCTTGTTCTTTTTTCAAATGCATAACTAATGCACGTTGCAAGATTTCGTGGAGTAATTCCGTTTGTTTACGACATAAGGACATAAGATTACAAAAACTTACATAATTTGCATTTGTTACATGAAAATTCCTAGTATATCTTTAGCGGAACACATTTTAAAATGGACAAATTAGAACAAATTGAAACTCTTCTTCCAATTCACTCTCACAATATACACAAAGGCGGTCCTCCAACATGATATTATGATGCCGACCTTGTTCAATCATTAGATTATGACATGAAAACCGAAAAAAAGCAAAACATAGTATCTATCATACTTTTTATATGGTTTGATACTCAGATTAATCGTAATATCATTATATGTACACAATTTTCTTCTATCGATACAATTTGATCGCCAACTCCGGATAATACTTAATGAAAACAATTTCTCATTGTGAACTACTTGTGCTTCCCATATATATCTAAATCCTTTATTTTAAAGATGTTTACTGACTTCAGTAACCCAGTTTGTATTATCGAACGAATCGTAATATTTAAATGATATAAGGACACAAAAACTGCATTATTACAAGATGAAACATTTACATTAAATTAAACTCTCACACGAAAATATATGTACAATTTCTACTCAGGCCCAATATTTCCGAGCCGTATAAAAAGATAGCACTTACTTTTGTATTAGATACTTTAAAAAAATGTTTTGACAGGAATGTAAGATGATTCAGAAAATGGTGAGAAAAGTGCAAGTACTCTTTTTGCTTTCACGGCCATGAGTTCTGCCATTTTATTTAAGGATAACCTATAAGTAAAATAAATACCGCCAAATTAAACTTTTTAAAATATCTAATATTTTCCATTGTATGTCCATTTTTCTCTTCTAGACAGAGAACCACCTTAAAAAAACAACTAAACCTTTAAAACACAGAGTTTATATTGGCATTACCATAACCGTCGTCATCACATTCATCAATGAGTCAAAACATTATTACCCGAGACATTATAAACAGAGATTGCATCTTATTCTTTGCCATATCGAGTTTTGGAGACGCGCGCGGCCAACGAGACCGGAACAAATGGAAATAAAATACATATTAATTGTAATTTCCAATAGATATTTAATGTTATTATTGATATGATTATTTTGTTTAGTCATTTATTTGCTCGATTACTTTTGACATAAACAAACTTCAGTGAGATTTATTGACCAGACGGCGAGACGCAATTAAAGTAATTAATCAGTAAGCAATCATTTACATGTTTGCTTTTAAGATGTGTGTTATTACACAAATCAAAAGAACAGAAAGGGCCCCAAAAAGGGAAATATCACGGGTTAATCCTGTATGTTTCACGAGCGATCATGTATCTCGACGTTTTTCATGTCGCGCATAGTCATATCGGATAGTTATTGCCTGTCATTCTTTCTTCCTTTTTCGTTCTCTCTCTCGTAATTATAACTAAAATAAGTTTATATCTTTAATGAGTTCATCGTCCGTACGTCTAATAAATGCAGTCGCTAAATTTCTTTATGTTAATTTTCAGCTAAGAAAAAAAAACCAGATATTATTTAATGAAGTTATGAAATATAATAATGTAATCAGATTTGAGACATTTTTAGGTAGAATATCAATGAAATGCTTCTGTGTCTTACTTTTTGTGTATGTGATTTTGTTTATAAACGTTGGAAAGGTTATGAATGTATAGGTTTATTTTCTATGCTTATAACTATTATCTTATGTTATGAGATGTCCGGTACCCATGTGACAGGTGAACGAGCTCTCGTTTACTCTCGAGGCATGTGATGAAGCGCGTTATTTCGGAAAGTTGCCAATCTGTCATAAAATAACATAGGCTTGGCCTTGCTTTTAGGTGTCAATTTACGTACTGCCATATGAAGTAAATTTACGGGTTTCATGTCACGTAGACCAAGATAGAATTGTTATGCTTAAATCAATTGTATTGTGGATACTAAAATAATAAAAAGTTCTCTTATTATTAGTATCAGTTTTGTCTGAATAATCAATCGTTTTATTATAATTTTATTAAGATTGGTTAAGTTTTAAGGATTTGGCAGGGCTTCTTAGGTTTAAAAGTGTAAACCAAATGTTTCTATGTATCAGGCCATCTCTGAAAGTAATTCAAGAATTGCGTGGAAATTCGTTGTTTGTGGTTTCTCGAGATGCATGTGATTTAATAGGGAAACTAATATATATATTATAAATATGATCCCCCTCAATATATATATATATTCGTACGTTCAAGAGGAATGGTGTTAGTTATAAAGATGCACCATGAGAGACGGTTGTATACTGAACCAATATACATTACGGAGAATGTGTAAGTACAATTGATATTTTTTGTATTACGATCTTTTCAGGTTTGGATAAGTTAAATTCTGTTAGAATTTGTTTTAAATACCCAGTTTAAAGATTGGTAAAATGTTTTAATCAAACAAGAAGTATACAATTGTAATAGAGTATTTGCTATTTTGTCAATATTTTTACTAAGATGAGGAATCTAAGAAGGTAGTTTGAGTGTTATAATGTGTGTATTTTGAAAATTAGAAACCAGACGTTGTTTATATTGACATATAGTTTAAGTGTGTTAATTTATTTAATATGCACGGAGTGAGTGCACAGAAGCGTTAATTCGGCAATGGTCGGAGAGATGTTGAATTTAAGAGATTTGTAATTGTTGAAGAATAATTTAAGATTAATATGCTGGTTTTAAATGTAGCCGTATTTAGTTTGGACGCATATAGGGCATGGTCCAACGTATAGATGAGGGAGGAACCCCACCCACCTCTATATGAGTTGTCAATCCTTGGCCCTTTTGCCACACAATCTTTGTTTATAAGTCTCTGATATTACTGAAATTAATTTGATATCAACTTCAGGACACATTACAAGAGAACCAAACAGTTAAGTCTATACATCATGAACATCACTTTTTACCATTATCATCATGACATGTTTCATATGCTATATTAGGCATCAACGTAATCGTCATCATCATTATATACTCGTATAATAGACATAATCGTAACATTTAGTTAAAATATACGTTTCCCCTTTCCCTCCCTCATAGGTTTTGTTACTGTCAAAGCAGGTTTCTGAATATAACCATTAATACCCTTATTTTTTGATACATTAATGATAATAGTTTTACATTAATAAAAGCATGCACATTTTTAAGCTCTACGTGTTTCACTAACATGTAACGGTTTATTTTTCTTTCTGGCAAACATAATTAGTGAACAATCATCATATGACATACAAGAAAAAGTGAACGAACTTGCTTTCTGTTTCAAAGTTCACAAGATACCAGATAAAACGATCCAATGACAAGGATGATGTGCTGCCTGTCAGACTTTGCGATATGCGCGGACTGGACAACAGCCACCTACTGAAACGTGAAAACGTCAAACTTCTTTTGGAGGGACACATTAAAAATGATTCTGAGGTATGCAACTCTTTTATGCTTTTAATGACGAATACTTATTTCAGGATGATTGAATATATTAATTAAATGTTTTGTGAATGCACTAGAAAACATTATAACATATGCAATCAAAAATTGTAAAAATAAAGCTGGCACACTTACATTACCCAAGAGAAATACTTGTTTTTATTTGTTATATATAACAATATATGTTGCTATATATTATTAAAGACGATCGCTACAGTTCCAGCATTTAAAGGGGCCTCCGTGGCCGAGAGGGTAAAGTCGCTGACTTACACACTCACTCAGCCCCTCACCACGAGGGTTCGAATCCCCTAAGGGTCATTCGGTATTTTCATGCGAGGAAGCCTTCCAGCTGGCTTGTGGTAGGTCGGTGGTTCTACCCGGATGCCTCCGTGCATTTGGGGTCTTCCTCCACCTGTAATTAGCTGGACGTCGCTATATGACTGAAATACTGTCGAAGCGACGGTAATCTCAAATATTCAAGTCAAGTCAGCATTAAAAAACATTTAGAATAATTTCCTGATTATTGATAGTATATTATCTTATCTGCTAAAATATTAAATAAAAACACGGGTTCATCAGCCTTAGAAAAAATATGAGTGTTATTAGTATACCCTATATAGTCGTATTTTTACAATGAAATTTCACCTATGAAAACCAAGTCTATGTTGTTGTTTTTTTTCAAATAGATCATATTTTTTTTAATTAAGGTTGTGTTAATATATTGGTAAAAAATCAAAATTACTTAAACAAAATGAAGTTAGGGCTTTCTAAGTATCCATCTGCTACTAAATATTCTTGCATATGGCTTAAACAACCATTTCTTTTGAAAAACAGTACAAACCAACAGTTTTTGTTTCAAACCTTAATTTTTCTTATGTTTAAATATTTTTTTCTTATTTTTCAATGAAAACTTTTTAAGTACTTATCTATAAGATAAAAAGGTTAAAAACAATAGGTCACGAGGCTATTTCTTTAAGAGTATACATTTTAAATTTATGAGTGCTTATGGGTTGGGAATTTACTGAGGGAAATTCTTAGGAGTAAGTAAATATTTATTTGTATAAATATCTATAGTATACCGAATCTCGTGTACATTTCACAGTGTATGCACTACAGATTCTGTTTTTCTTAATCGTTACAGTTTACTTTCAGTGGCGTAGAGACAGTCGTCGTGATGAATATGTACAGTACAGTAGACAGTTTCGGCAATTTTTATCCTAACGTCAGTTCAAAATTTGCAGTTGGTGATAGTGTAGCCTGCAAGCCCAAATAGAAATTATATATTATCTATTGCCGTCCCGGTACAAGTTAATATATCGGAAAGCTAAATATGATATTACACGCCTTTAGTATCTTACATTCAATAGAAAAATATACTTCAGCGCTTTCGCCATGACGTTATTAACGCGGTACCGTTGTCATATGGTTAAATAACGTTTAACCAAGGCCTCACCCGAAACCCTGAGCATATAGCTGCAACTTTACTGGTGCACACTAAAAGGTTATTTGTTACTATTATATATATAAAAAATATACTACCGTTTAGTAACGAAGAAACCACCAGCAGAATGACTGAAATAGAGCAAAAACGCTGTATACATATACTACAAATCACGTGACCAAGTAAAAATATGAACTCTTCTTGGTGAAATCTTTCCCAGAAAAAGGGAACAAAAGTGTGTAAGCTTCTTGTCAAGCGTATAAACTTTTTTTAAACCCTTAAATCTAATCAGTACAGTAAAATAACGAACTGTGATGCAAAAATACGTTTAAACTTACACATTCAAGTTTGATTTGCAATCAAGACATACAGAAAAGCGGAAATACTCGTAGAAAATAAAAACAAACTTAACCAATTATGAACGGGGTACACTTCACTAAATAATTTTTGTCACAATAGTAATGCAAACTTTCCAGTTAAAATATAACACACATCCGTTTTCGATCTAGAGTTTTCATCTACCGTTTTTATTTAATCGAACACTTCTCTTGTGTAGCATTTACACGTGTGTGATAATAGAAACTGTTGCGTTCGTCTTTAAAGGTATCATAGAATAATTCAACAGTCATTTCTCCATAAATCTTCTGAATTTACCAGATTTAGTAATCCCATTTTAATGTCATATGTCGTTTATTCTTCGATATTTGTAAAAACTTATTGACTTCATTAGTTATACATGTATAATGTTCAAATTATCAAATACATATATTTGTGTGTGTTTTGTATTATGTTACCAGTTTAATGGCGCCGAAGAAATCACAAAAGACAGTCCATGTTACAATCCAAAGCCTACGTTGGATGATCGCATCTCATCGGTTGCTTTTGTAATAGATGGAAACACGGTTGAAGATCTGGCTGAACTGTCACCGACAGTTCTGGAAAACATACGGGATATCCAGAATATCTTGCTTGACTTTCGTAATTACATAAAAAAATGTTTATATGTGATCTTAAAATCATATGCCATTGAAATAATACGTATTACCTCATGGTTACCCAAAAAATAAATGATAATATTGTCTGGATAAGCTAAAAAGTAATACATTTTCGTTGTTTACCATTATGAAAATGATTTTGTAGTATTTCTTTATATAAAAGGTATTCATACCAGTTGTTGTTTTGACGAAGATCGACAAAGTTTGTCCAATTTCTAAAGAAAATGCTAGTCAAGCATTTCAGAGTTTGGCCATAAAGAGTCTGACGGAGAAGGTATAAATTAAAGATAAAATATGAATTTAATAGAACCGTTATGAGTTTGTTATATATCTTCTCAATATAAAAAACAGCTTAAAGTTACAGAACTGAATAAAGAGAAATCAAGTATTGCAGGAAAATGATATAATATATCTCGCAAGCATAAGGTCTAACACAAGAATATATATGTAGTTTAAAATAGATAATGATATGTTTCCTTATTAACAAGCATAAAGGTTAATCTTCATATACAAAACAGCCTTATGAATCATTTTGCTTTAGCAAATATTTCACCATTAAAAAAATAATAGATGTTATTAAAATTTCATCTGTCATCTTATAACAGGTAAGCTACGTGTTCGCCCTACCTCTTAGCAAACGTGTTGCCGAATAAAAAATTACGAAGATGAAATTCATCTTAAGATGAAAATAAATGCCATTACGCTATCCACGTTAATGGAACTTCTGAAAAAATCTGGGCATGTTTGAATAATTATACCAGAGAACGAATACACTGTATCATGGAGAAAGACAGTAAACTGGAAACAGCAGGATCAGGTAAATAAAAATAATTTTCATCCAAGTTTTATATATCTCGTTTACGTTTCCAATCAGGCACATAGAAATACAAATTTGATTTCTCTTCAGGCGATAGGCGAACTCAATTCATTTTTTGAAAACTACAGTCCAATAAAGGATTCCAGCGCAAAGGACTTGGAAACAACGTTAATAAATATCCTGCTTTTAGGTCAAAAAAGCAGCAGGAAAAACAAGTTTATCAACACTGTGAGTTCTGTATTTCAAGGAGAAATATTTAACGTTGCAAACGAGTGGGAGCTCAAGCAAAATTGGAAAAGGTATTGTGTAACGTTTGAAATTTATTTTTGGCATTTAAACCTTTTAGGTATGAAAAGTTTCTTTTGCGATATTTTTGTGTTATTTTCTTAGTTACATCAGGTGCCTCTGTACAAAATGGCTGCTGCTTTTTGCTACTTACATTTGATTATAAACATTATATTGATGATATAAAAGTGGGCAAGGAAAGAATCTTAAGTTAAAAGAAATTTAACCAAGTGTAATATTTGACTGATCTTTACTGAGTTTAAGTTATGTGGTTATGCAACTTTTGACGGTTTTTTTATTGTCGACAAGAGGATCTGAATAAACATTTGATTTTGGCAAAACCCCTGGCTGCTTTTCTAGAGGAAGCCCTTTTGTCCCCCTACTCTTCATTTCTATCTATGTTTGCCACTAAACCTTAAAATGAATCTGGATGTTTTCAAAATTCAATCCCTTTATGACGTTTTTTCATCGTTTGAACAGTATGTTTTGATTTTCTTTATGTATTGCTTATTTCTATTTTAAAATATGAACTATAATTGCTTACCGTTTGTTTCATTTATTTGTCACGTTGGCCCATCGGACCTTTGAAGTTAGCGATGGAACACGCCTGCTCACGTAACCGTTCAAAACAACATTATTCACTTAACTACGAAAGATTATTTTTGGACTGAAAAAAGAGCTCTTCCTGGCTTAAAAAAGGTGAGGCAAACGGTAATAAATATAGAAACAAATGGCATGCTTATATTGTTTGCATTTTTTTCGTTTCAAAATAATCAAATGACAAATCTATAAATTTTTTTGTTTAAATTTTTCCAGTTCCACCGAATCAAATCAAATTGAAATAAGGAATATGAAAGAGTCTACCAGTCGTTTTGTGACATGCAAGGTTTGAAGAGGACTATCTTTCACAAAAGCAAATGTAAACTAGCTCTGAAAGGGAACTTGGGGGGGAGAATAGAATGTAAATTTTAAATATTTTTGCTTTTCCGCTGTTTTTAGGTGTTCGGTGTTTATTTAAAAGTGACGTATTACCTTGACAAAATAAATTTTGCAAAATTTTATCGTTTAATATTTATTTATGAACACCATTAACAAAAGACCTCGCACGCCATAACATATAAAATTTGACCTGTTTCGTAAAACATTTTGGTGACTTTCTACAAACAAGCTTTTATAAGACCAATGAAATGGAGTGCAAAAAGCAAATATTTCTTTTAATTTTGGCGATATTTTATTGTTTGACGTAAGTTCACCAAACTGCCCCGGATTGCCTGGTTTGAAATGTCCACAGAATGACGGGTCATTGGCAGGATTGTGTTGACGCCTCCCTATCGACAAAATATGGAAAAGAACCCCGAATATAATACAAAGAATTCGAGATGCTCAAAAAGTCATGAAAGAACAAGGTGTATTTAATAAATTAACTTATTTTTTAGACTGTTTCAAAAAAGTTTGGACCGTTTCTATTGGGTTCGTTAAATTATATATAAAATGTAATTAGATTTGCCATAAAGATTTGTTCATTGTATTTTCGTATATCTTTCGCTATTTTTAAAAATATGAGTTTAGAATTATTCATCTTAATGTATCATTTACAGGTGTCAGCAAGTGATTCTTTTGACAAAAGTCGATAGTGTTTTCCTGTACTGACGAAAATGCAGCGGAAATTTTTTCGAAATATGAGTTAAACACTGTGTCGACAAGGTTACCTAAGATAATTTGATTTAAAAAAAAACCAGATATTTTTTTGATAACATTTTGAATCTTTTATTTTTTCGTTTGTTTACCGGTGTTGCGATTCGTATTTGGCATGTCAAATTAAAATAATTTTTAAATTTTGATTTTTGAAGGACAAATATCTTTATGTTAAATGAACCGTCTCTGATGTTTCTTCTTTTAATTATACCTCAATTTTTTTTAATTTTTGGCTTGCTTAGAATTGCGGTAAAAAAAAATAAGAATCGAGTCATGCCTTTTGCTGGGAGACAAATTTTTGGAAAAACAGTGGCTGGATTAAAGGGGGGGGCTTTTAGGTCCGGGTTTTAGCCCAATTCTGGAAGGAGTTTCCCCGGTTAGGTCCAGTCTAAGTTTTGGAGTTCCCTGCAACGAAAAATTTTTCCCAAGCGGGGAAAAGGGGCAATGGACTTTTTTCATTTTTTTTTATTTTTGCGGTTATGGTGGAAGTGCCCATTTTTAAACCCCGAAAACCCGCAAAGTTGGACCCCAAAATGCTTTTGTATCTTACAGGCTGCAAAAACTTGGGACACACCAACTGCGTTTTCCCGGTTAAGAATTTAAGTCGGGAATCCGGGGGAACAAGTCAATGAATCTCTTGACCATGTTCTCTTAAAGAGTTCTAAAAAACGCCGAAAATTTTTTTAGTAATTGTCTAGAGCGCAAAAGTTTTTGGGGCTACGAGCAGGACCCTGAGGAAAGGGGGGAAACGTAAAAAAGGGGCTCTCCTTCTGAATAAATTTCTGTTTTTTTAGTCAAGAAAATTTTTTTTTGAACTCTATTTTATATTAAAAAAAATGACTTGACGCGTGGGGTATGGCCATTCATACCTGCAACAAGATAAAAAAAAGGAATTAAGAATTAAAGATTAAATAAGCAAGGATGTTTCCGACCCAGACTACGTTTCATTCACTTATTTTTAAAATATTTTTAGTTTTCCCTTTAGACACAGATGTTAAAAATAAACTTTTGTTTATTGTTATAAGAGAGGGCAAAAAAACATATTGTCCCCAAATATTACATTGAGGCCATTTTGGTACTGGTCCAAAAAAATTGGATCTTTTTCAGTTCTTGTTTAGATTTTTTCTTCTAAGATTTGGTTTTTCAAGACCTTAATGATTTAAGTCCCAAATTTTTAAAAAAACAAAAAAAAAAGGGACGCAAGATTGTTGAAAAATAATGAAGCTTTTAGGTACAGTACCCCCTCATTCTTAAAATATGAAAATTTCTATATCCTTAAAACATTGGGGAAAAAAACGTCCTGCACCGACCGAATAAAAAAGTTCGGTTTCTAATTTAAAAGTAAAATCATTTAAGAATTGAGTCTTAAGAAGTTTCACACCGACTTTTTAAAAAAAAGTTTTAATTCAAAACAAAGACTTAGATTTTGGGCCCCTTGAGATTCAAAAAAACATCAAATTAATTTCGGGTTTAACAAAAAAAAATGTGAGTTTAAGACCAAAGATAGATTTTTTGAATTTTCACTTTGACAAGGCTTTTTTTTATATCCCTTATTTTATATTGGGTACAAACCCTTCATGTAGAATTTTTTGCCTTGGCCCAAAGATTTTACCCCCGTTTGATATTTAAAGATTTAGTCAAAAACTAAATTTTTTCACACTTTAAACCCCCGAATTATCATTTCTCAAAAAGGTTGTCTCCCCAGTACAGGGATAAATGATTATTTTTGAAGGGGGGACGGCGTTTTTGATGATATTTTTTGTTTTAGGGGTTTTAAACATTCAATTATCAATTTTTATTAATGTTCTTCTATCTCACCTACTTCAACACAAAAAAACAACTTGGTTTTCTTTCAATTTTTATATTTCAGGGGGTTTTTTTTTGTTTTGGTGACAAAAAACTTTGCTCGGTTAAAAAGGTTTCCCTCACAGTTGTTAAACTTAAAATGACTTTGTGAAAATTTTTACATTTCTGTTAATGAATGCTAACTTCTAATAATTAACTTTTTTAAAGTAAATATTTCCAAGTTTTAAAACATAAGTGTTAGTTGATCGCAATTTCAAAACAAAAAACTATCATTTTGTTTATTTAAAAATATTGATGTTTTTTCAGACGAAGGAAAAATTAAAGCGGCCGTTAAATTTTTCAACCCTCAGATTGGTGGGGCAGAAGGGGGGTTCAAAAAAGTCAACTGTTGTTGATCGGTCCAGCTGGACCCGGGAAAGTCGTTTTGTTAACATGTTAATCTGTCTTTGTGCAGGGATTGAGGTGCAAAAAACTGGCAAAAAATTTCGAAAATAAAAAAAAGGGAAATATTAAAATACACTAGAAAACGATAAAATTAAAAGTTGTGTGTTATTGCCGTACTTTTTACTGGTCTAAAAAAAACTGAACTAATTAAGTACAATAAAAATAAAAAAAAAAAGAATAAAAAAAGCTCCAAAATATGAAGGATCAAAATATTAGTAAAGACGACTTTTTCCTTTTTTATATTTTTTTTATGTAACTTAGATTTCCCAAAACCCCGTATTTATCTAAAAAAGAAAAAAAACACGTTTTTCTTTGCTTTTTAAAC
>CM037778.1:83140394-83144825 GCA_021229015.1 Solen grandis
ACGGTATGCTTTTAATGGGCCCATTTTTCATCAAAATTTTACGAATGTGTATTTACGTTTTATTTGTATACCCCTTGTTTTTTAAAATTTGAAAGTCCAAAAATCTATGGGGATCCAAAATTCGAACCAAGGACGTCAATTTTTAAATGATTTAAAAATGTCCCATTTTAGTAGAAAAATTTTTAAATTTTGCCAGTTTGTAGGTTTTGGGGTTTTTCTTAAAAATTTGTGAAAAAAAAGTTATACGTCAGTGACGTTTTGTTTATTTTTATTATTCTTTTCTTTTCTAACTAAACGCTTATTTTTTAAAAATGTTTCAATAGTCCTAACGATGAAATTTTTATGGGTTATTAGGCCCGTGAGGAAATTTTGATTTACCCCTACTGCATATATGTAGCCATATCCATAAATATGATTTTTGTAAATTATGTATGAATAAGAATTATAGCTGAAAAATTGAGTTTCCCAAAAATATTTGTTTTTAAAATTTTTTTAGCAATACAAAGTTATAACAAAAAAACTAAAAGAAATGAAGCTAATTTGTGTAATATGCTGTTTTCTTTAGGTTTTAACAGTCAATATCTCAGTAACGACTGAAGATAAATTTTTCATTAGATATAAAATGTAAACATGTTTTAGAGCTTTTTAAAGGTACCAAATTTATTGAATTGGACTTCATATAAGAAGTTCATGGAAAATAAGATTTTCTAATCATGCTCATAAAAATTGGAAAAAGGGCACGCGAGGGGTCACAAATTTAAAAACTTGCGCAACGACTTAAAAAAAAAAAAAAAAATATATATTTTATATATATATATCAAAATTTCAATTTATGGGCTTATCTTGATTTTTTTTTTTTTTCGAGTTGATGTTTCCAAAATAAGATTGAAGTTTAAAAATGTACAACGGCACAAGACAAAAAACCGTTTTTTGCAAAAAACTATGAGTAGCGGCAGTTTGCTTTCCTTTAAAAATTACACGCAAACCCCCCTTTTAGACATCTAAAAAATGCATGTTTGTAACGAATTATATTGCATAGTTTGTAGGTGGGATGTTACCCTTTTAAAATATCACCATTTTGTTCGAAAATTCCCGGAAAATTTTGGCAAAAAAATCGGAAGCCCAAAACGCCAAAAAAGCTAAAAACGTTTAACACGTTCAGGTGTCGAAAAGGATATAGACTATAAAATTTCAATATTTCCTACTGGGTAAAAATTAAACAAGGTTACAAATGGTGGAGTGATGAAAATTTTTATGTGTGGAAAGTTTGAAATTTCTTTGAAAAAGTTTAATTTTTCTTTCATGTATATGCTAGTATAAATTTTGTAGTAAATTTAAAGTGCAAATTGGGCGGATTTTATTAAAATTTTAAGAATGTGTTTTTTGTGTATTTTTATAGAAATAGAGGGATAGAAAATTGCAATTTGGGGAAAATTATTTTATGTCTTTTTTATATATATTATAAAGCAGATGTTTTCAGAAAGTCCTATCTTCGTTTAACGAATGACTCTAGTTATTTTATTACTTCTTTTTTTCTTCCCAACTAACGCTTTTTTTCTATGTTGCAATACTTAGGGCGATGAAATTTTAGATTATTAGCCACGTCAGGAAATTTTTATTTCTATGTTTTATATGCCTATGCGTATATGAGTACATTTTAAAAATGCTACAAAAATTTGTAGCGGTTACAGCCATTTTTTGTGAACCCTTTTTTTATCAAATTTTCCAAAAATTGTGTTATTAAGTTTAGGTTTTGGGATCCGGTGTCCGTTTTTAAAATCGAAAAGTCCAAAGGTTCTTGCGAAACCCAAAATTCGAAACCAAAGGGCGGAAATTTTTAAATGCTTATAAATTGTCCCATTTAAGAAAAAAAGTTGATATTTTTGTCAGTATATAGGTCTCTAGAAATTTTTAAAAAATTTGTGAAAAAAATTTCTCATATGACTACGTGACGTCATTATATGATAATGATTCTAATATTAAAAAGAATTTTCTATTGTTTAATTGCGAAAGGCAATGAAAAATTTTTAAAAAACATGCTTCAACGCTGAAAATTTTGATTTTTAGATTTCATATGCCCTTCGTATAGGGGCGTCACACTGGAAAATGAACAAAAGTTTGTACGCGGGCTACGCCCTTGTTTAGAAACCCATTTTATCAATTTTTTACAGAATGTGTATATTTAAATTCTGTTTTTGCATCCCCGGGGTTCCGTTTTTTCAAAATTCGAAAAAATCCCAAGGTTCTATAGCGATTCCAAGATTCGAACCAAAGGGGTAAAATTTTTAAAAATTTTTAAAATCGGTCCCATTTGGATGAAAAATGTATTTGGGGTTATAGGTCTCTGGGGTCTTAAAAATTTGTAAATTTAAAAGTCATTGAGTCCGTGAGTCATTTTTGATAATGAATTTTAATTTAAGAAGTTATTTTATATTTGAAAATTATGAAGGGCAATGAAAAAATTTAAAGCCGCATGCTTGATGCTGTAATTCGATTTCAAAGATTTTCAGAAGCCTATGCGAAAAATTTCGTACACTTGAAAAAATTTCAAAAAAAAGTTTGTAGCGGTCCAGAGCCATTGTTTATGAACGATTTTTTAAAAATTTTACAGAAAGTGTTATTACGTTTTTATTGTGTATACCCCGGGGTCCGTTTTTCAAAATTTGAAAAATCCAAGCATATATGGGGATCCAAGATTGAAACCCAAAGGGCTCAAAATTTTAAAAGCTTAAAAAAACTGTTATTGAGATAGAAAGTTGAAATTTTGCAGTTAGTAGGTTTGGGGTCTTAAAAAATTATGTGAAAATTAAACGTTATGAGTACGTGACGTCATTTGTTTTTTATTTTATTTTTTCTTCTTCCCAATAAAAGCTTATTTTTAAATTTTTGCAAAAGTCCTAGGACGATGAAATTTTATGGGTTATTAGGGAGTGAGGAAAATTTTTTTTCACCCCCACTGAATATGTGCCATATCTCAATAAATATCGATTTTTGTAAATATATGTATGAATACGAAAATTTTAGTGAATAATTGACGTTTCCCAAAAATATTTAGTTTATTAAAATTGGTTTACGCAAAAAAAGTTAAAGCAAAAAAAAAAAAATGAAAAGAAGTAATTTTGCTGATAAAATGTGTTTTCTTGAGGGTTTAAAAAGTCAATATCTCAAAAGATGAAGTAAATTTTATACTTATGCTGTAAAATGTAGCAGTTTTTAAAAGTTTTAACGGACCAAGTTTATTTAAAATTTGGCTTATATAAGAAAATTAATGGAGAATAGTATTTTATAATCATGCATCATAAAATATGGAAAAAGGGACCGGGAGGGGGGCCAAACTAAAAATAGTTGCGCAACGACTTAAAAAAAAAAAAAAAAAAAATCAAATTGCAATTGATGGGCTATATCTTGATTTTTTTTTTTTTTTGTTGTGTTTTTGTTTTTTTTTGAATGTTGATGTTTTCCCAAAAAAAGATTTAAGTTAAAATTTTACAAGGCACAAGACAAAAAAACCGTATTTGCAACCCTATGGCTAGCGAGCAGTTTGCAAACCTTAAAAATTCAACGAGCCCCACATTTTGACCATTTAAAAAAATGCATTTTATGTAACGATATTTTTGATCAGTTTTTTGGTGGGAGTTCCTTTTAAAATATCACCTAGTTCGAAATTAGGAATTTTGGCAAAAAAACGGAAGCCCAAACCGCCAAAATCCCAAATACGATTTAAATACGTTACAGGTGTCGAAAGGATAAGCACTATACAAAATTCAATACTTTTCCTAATGAGGCTAAAAATTAAACAAAGGTTTCAACTGAGCTGGAGTGTGAAATTTATTGTGAGAAGTTAGAAACTTACTTTAACATGTTTCATTTTTTTTTCATGTTATGCTGTTAAAAGTTGTTTGTAAACACATGGCAAGATTGGGGGGCTTTTTTTAAAAACAAAGAATGTGTTCTTTTTTTGCTATTTTTTATGAAAAAGAGGGGATAGAAAGTTGCAATTGGACAGATTTTCTTTTATGTTCTTTTATTACTATAAAAAAAGCAGATGTTTCGAAAGTCTTCTTCGTTTAAACGAATGACATCTAGTTTTCTTTTCTTATTTTTTTTTTCTTCCCCTTATATTTGTTTAAATTTGAGGTGTTGCCATTGACTCGAACAATGAAAATTTTATGGATATATTTCAAACCAGAGCTTTCGGATGCAATGAATTTTATTTTTTCGAGAATAAAAAGTCAGATTTGACGTCAGGTGAAAAAATTTGTACGGGTTTACAGCAATTATTTTTGGGCCCATTTTTCAAAATTTACGAATGTGTATGTTAGGTCTAGTTGTGCATCCCGGGGTCCGTTTTTCAAAAATTCGAAAGTCCCTGGGTTTTATAACGAATCCAAAATTCGAACCCCAAAGGGCGTAAATTTTTTTTTAAAAAAA
>CM037778.1:83144925-83194925 GCA_021229015.1 Solen grandis
CATTTGAAATTCTTTCCTCAACAGCATTCATGACATCATACAGTGTCATAAATGTATAGTATAATTACCTGGTGGAAAAATAAATTTTAACTTTAAACGGATCGTTCAATTCAGAATACATTAATTTGTTGTGGTATGCAATTTCTACTTATGCTGCAAAAAAGGTAAAAGAAGCTTTGAAAACAGACCCCCTATTAAATGCACAGGATAAAACTCCAACACGCTAAGCTCATATTCAAATTCAATCTAAGTGAGCCATCGTCTTTATTGAATAATTGAAATATATTTGCAAACCTCAACTAAAAGAACCATAAATAATTTGTTGAATATTATATTATTCAATATTCTGAACAGAGCCATTTTTACTGGAATTAATCGAATCTGCAAAACAAGTTTGAACCACATATTTTGAACTGCAATCAAAACTTGATCTGAGACAAATCTCGATTTTTATATTGAGGGTTAGGCCAAAAAAAAAAAAGACTTGTTTCAGCTACCGGCTCTGAAAAAAAAACAGGATCGGTAGGCAGGGACTTTTTTTTTTTTTTTTTTTTTTTTTTAAGAAACATGATTTCAGTCAATTATTTAAAGCTTTCCATGTGTTAATATGTCCATAAAATGCTATAAAATCTTGAAATTAATTTAAATGTCTTTATTTCAGTAGATGTCCTAAATTGAGTAGACGGCTTAATAGACACTGGACAATAGGCTGTCATGAAAGACAGCAATGTCAGAGCACTTTAAAGTATTTTTGATGTGAAATAGTTATATAAATTATAGGTATCTAAAATTAACAAGAGGGCCAAGATGGCCCTAAAGACGCTCACCTGAGGACATTTGTGCTGACCAAGTTTGAGGAAGATTGAATCAAAATTGTGTTTTTTTTTGGATATCACCAAGACAAACAGTCTGACCAAGTTCGAGGAAGATTGAATCAAAATTGTAGCCTCTAATGTGTAAACAAGATTTTTCTAAGATTTGACCCACTGACCTACTTTTCAATCGCTTTTTAGGTCTATTAGATTAATGATCTTCGATAATTCGTTGAAATTTCTGAAGAGAATCGTATACCTACCAAACTGAAACCGGAAATGGAGGGCTGAATAGTTTCCTAATTTTTCATTGGTTAATAATATTATAACCTAAAACGACCGAATGTGATTTTATTACCAACAATACGATTACCTGTACTTTCATATCTTTCTTAAAGAAAACTTATATTTAATATACAATTGACACAATATATTCTCTTAGTCTTTTTATCATTTTATTTAATCGTAGATACTGATTTTAATATAAAACATATATCAAGTATGTAATTTAAAGTAAAAAGTGATTCAATCAAGGGCCAAATTTTAACCATTATCTTGTCATAATCTCTCAAACTAGTAATATTGCAAAATATTTTTTTTATGATTGGTCTATAATTATGAATTATGTGGGTACGGACCACTAGACAATATTTCACATCAAATCTATAGATTAAGCTCTAGGTCTTTTCCTATGTAACTCTATGTGAAACAAGTGACCACTGGTGCGGGGTCATTTATCACTGTAAGGCTATGATTTGAACAACTGAGGTAATGAACCATTATATGATGCTACATACCAAAAATCTAAGCTCTAGGCTTTCTGGATTTATGGAAGAAGATTTTTAATGATTTTCCTATTTAAATCTATGTAAAACAAGTGACCCCTGGTGCGGGGGCATTTATCACCATAGGGCTATGCTTTGAACAATCTTGGTAATGAACCATTAGATGATGCTACATACCAAATATCTAAGCTCTGGGCCTTATGGATTTACAGAAGAAGATTTTTTAAGATTTTCCTATATAACTCTATGTAAAACAAGTGACCCCTGGTGCAGGGACATTTATCACCATAGGGCTATGATTTGAACAATCTTGGTAATGAACCATTAGATGATGCTACATACCAAATATCTAAGCTCTGGGCCTTATGGATTCACAGAAGAAGATTTTTTAAGATTTTCCTATATAACTCTATGTAAAACAAGTGACCCCTGTTGCGGGGGCATTTATCACCATAGGGCTTTGATTTGTACAATCTTGGTAATGGCCCACAAGATGATGCTACATACCAAATATCTAAGCTCTAGGCCTTGCAGTTTTGCAGGAGAAGATTTTCAAAGTTTGAGTTTTTAAAATCTATTTTTAGCTCCTGTGACCTACTTTTTCAACCAATCTGAATAATTTGTACAACTTTGATAGAGGGCATCATAAGGATGATTCCTGTGAAGTTTGGTCAAAATCCCTTCAGCGGTTCAGGAGGAGATGTTATTTAAAGCAAATTGTTGACGACGGACGGACGCACGCACGGACGACGGACGACGGACAAAAGGTGATCACAATAGCTCACCTTGAGCACTTCGTGCTCAGGTGAGCTAAAAAGGGTGACATCCAATACAATTTATTTCAGAATTTATACATTTGTGTTTCCCCATATTCTGTTGTCAGATTAATGTATTGTTGAAAATTCTAGTTGTTAACAATTTCAACTATAGACATTATGAAGCTAGAAAATAAAATTGAAATTAAATTGCTTTGTATAGAATTATATATTTTTGTGATGTCAGGTCGTTTTTGAAATAAAACTTTTCAGGGTTGAACACTTTTCAGCCAGGAATCCTGTCGGGACATCTGCTTTTAAGATCAGAAGTCTCTGCTTAGATAAGAAGTCCCTTAAATTGTTTTTAATGAAAGTTAAATTCAGTAAAAGATTGTTGGGATATTTAAAACCATATTAAAGTGCACTTCTAATAAACTTTAATTATGTTTATATTAGATTAAAAGTAAGTTTGTAATACTTTTAGATCATTATATCTTTTATGATATACAAATATGAAAATAATATATATTTTTTAATCTTATCATATTTTTATAGAATGGTAATGCAAGTTTGTCTCAATGCATTACCCCACCTACTTCACTACGATCATATTATAAGTACAACGTCAGTCTTAATTTCAAATAATGTTGTAAAATCAGTATTTCATTTTCAACATTCATGTTTTAACACATTACCAAAGCCTTTAGACCATATTATTGCTGTAAACAATATTTATCAGTTGATGCTTTTTCCTACGATCATACCGGAAGTAAACAAAGTAATAATTGAAATAGCTTTTCACGTGCTATTAAAACCACCAAAGGTATTTAAATTGAATTTTAATTATAATTATTATGAAAGATTAACCTTTAATTAAAATTTAGCCGATAAAAAAAAATTTTTTAAATTCCTTCCGTAATTATGTAGGATTGTATTCACACAGTTTCTCTTCAGTCATCAGCAATGAAATGGTGCTGGCTGTTTGGGTTTTTTTCCCGATGATTTGTTAGAGTAAATGTTATTGATCCAGGTGGAATTAATGTTGAAGAAAAAAATACGGTCGGTGGCAAAAAAAAAAAAAAAAGTATTTATTTCCGGTTTCAATTTTTGAGAGATTACGATGTGTATTGACAAATTATACGTCACACAACAATTGATCTCATTTAATAATTATGTTTTTTTCTTGAAAAATCAAGAGTCCCGACGGAAGGAATCCCTTGCCAAGTTTTGGTGTTATCTGGATTTGTATCGAACAATTACAGCTAAGATACGGAAAGGATCGAAAATGCCCGAAATGAAATGGCGACTGTCGAAGAGATTTTAATCTTTTATCAAAATTTTGGCAAAAAAAAAAGATTAGGGTCGGCGGCAAAAAATAGGGTCGGTCGGGGTAGCGGAAACAAGCTATTTTTTTTAGGCCTTAATTAAGTGGACCGAAATAATGGATGCTTTCTATCTGTGGAACGTGTACTCAGCTAGTCTATAGAATTCAATCAATTTGAAGTTACAAAAACATTAAAACTCAAATGCCTCATAATCACTGATTATTTTGAGCTTATTTCCAAGTTTCATGACATCACTAGGTCATTTAAAGCAAAACAGCTCAGCCTTTCGGTACAGACATTCGATCAGGACTCAAAATCCCAAAGCTTGTCCCATATATGCCATATACTGGTGCACATAGTTCACAAGCTAATCAGGGCAACAAAGCAAATCTTATTCACTTTCATCTTCCTTTGAAAAATGGAGGAAAAAAAATTGTCCACAGACTCCCGCCGAAAGTAGGGCCAGAGTATAAACTAATCTTAGTGGAACTAATGAACTTACTGATGTTAATACAATAATAAACATTATTTATTCACAATGACCTCTTCCCAATTTGACATTATGATTTCTCATGCTCTGTATCTTGATGTTAAAGAGAATCTACACGAACCATATAAGAACATTTATTTTATATCATAATATACATTCCTGCTTCACATGATTATATGATATGAATATATAATATTTATATTAAACTTGGTATTTTACTGCAAGGCTAAAGACCATATCCATTTAATTTGGCATCTGCCTCACACAAAAAAAAAAGGAAAAGGAAAAGGTCCCATGAAATTTCAGTCATACTTGTTAAGATAAGAAAAACTATTTTGTTCTTCGGTTCATTTTGTAATATCCAAGTTGACATGCCATATCATTTTCTCTTTCATATAATACATAATTTCTTAATGGAAATATGGTGCAGAATTGATCACATTTACCCTAAATCAATTTCGTATTTCAGTGAAAAAGAGAAGATAATCCACTGGGAATGACTAACTCAAAGGCCAAAACTCTGCAATAGCTCAATACAATCAGGTGTTTGACTTTCCATGCTGGTGTACATTCCCATAAAGTTATATATGTCAGGCTATGCACAACACAAAAATTGTAAGACAAAATGGATGGACAAATCTGTATCTGTACCCCCCCCCCCCCCACCCCTCCTTTAAATGTGGGGACATGAAAAAAATAATATGACCAGTCAAATATTTTTTCCAGTTATGAGTTACAGTCTGAAGAGTTCCCTCCCCAGTTACGTTCCCCCCCCCCCCCCCCCCCCCAATCAATAAGTTTATTAAAAACACTACAAACATCTGTAGTCGTACCATCAAACAACTATCTGGGTCCCTGTTTGCTCCAGACATTAATATGATAAAACAAGCATATTTTTGATATATTTACACTCACCGGGGATAGCAGGAGCCAAGTTGGGAAATAGCTCACATGTATATGAAGCACATGGGAAATTCTTAGTCTACTGCCGTCTAATTAAAACTGTTGAGCTGATTGCGGCAAAACAGTAAATTAATTAATATTCCATGCATTCATCAAAATACTGTGTCAATTTATTGCAGATGGGATATTTGATATTAAAGAGTTCAGAAACTGCTTATAATAATAAAACGTTATGATCAATGAGTATTCATAACTAAATGGCATGAAATATTGATAATACTGTTTTCCAATGATGTATTTAAACACACCTTGAAAGACTGTGAGTTCCCTTAGTAAAAGGGTTTAAAAAATACAGTGACTTGAATGCAAACATAGCAAATAAAGCTGTATGAATTTGTCTGAAAATTCAAGGGTCTTAACTCTAGTCCTACTGGTCCAATACCAACAGTAATATAATATCATTAAATATAGCTTAGATATAAAGCTCATTGACATTGTTCCCATGTTTGAAAAAAATCGCTGAGAAAAGTGGATGCTCGTGTGTAAACAAACCTTTATCAGCTAGCTGCTGTAATTCAACTTGGTCAAAAAATGTTGCCAAATTTCATATTTACAAGTTTGCAAACAAACTAAAGGTAGGCCACGGACATTCATTGACCCAAATATCACATCCTGAGCTTTACATGCTCAGATAAATTAATAAGCTTTGCTGACAAGAACAAAAGCACAGGGTTTCATTATTCAACCGATTCCAAGCTCTCATCTTCCTTTCTCCCTCATGGAATTGATAATTAGCCTTTCTCTGAGATCACTCAACAGAAGGCTTCTCCCAGGAGAAACAATAAAGCCTAGATGTTATGATTCCATTTATTATTGTAATGATAGGCTAGATTGGCACAAAAATTCATACTGGCTGCCATTGATAGCTGGTAATATAACCACTCTGCACACAGCTACACTCACCTATGTCTGTAAGGGAAGAAGCCAAAATATGGCAGTGCCAATGTGAGGGACCTAGCAATCAAAGGCAAAGGATTGCTGAGGATAGAAATGCAAGATAGGTCTAGGACACAAAGTTATCGCTAATGGTAAATCAATAGGAGGAACTCGGGGACTTGTTGCAAAACTAATGTAACTACTGTTACATATGAATAAAGGAGGAGTTACAGTAGTTTTGCACCAAGTCCTTGAACTGCTCTCTGCCCATAATTTAAAACATCACAAGCTAATTATGAGACATTAGGAAAATGACAAATGTACATTCCTTAAATCCTTCCAAGAGGGTTCAAATACCTGTATATCAGCATCCCCTTAACTCTTTACCTCATGAATGTTCATGTACAATTTATGAAATGAATATTAATTAACATAATTCAAATAGTGTTCATGTATAAAACAATGGATTTTTTCTTTGGTTGTGTAGAATCTGAGCAACAATATTATATGACTGTGCTAACACTCTAGGAGACCTAACTGATCAGATTCAGAAAGTTCCTAATAATCTATAGCTATCTAATCTGGGTCTGCTCTGTTTGCCAAGCTGTTAAAGATAAAGGTCTAAATATTTAACCCTTTCCCTCATAGAGGACACCATGAAAAGACCTATGTGAACAGCATAAAACCAGATCAGCCTGCGAGTAACTCGCAGGCTGATCAGGTTTTATGCTGTTCGCTGCTCCTCAGTGGTCTGGAAATGAGGATTTTGTAATTAAATTTGGTAAGGTTTAACTGCGGTTTTCTGCAGATCAGGCTTTATGTGATACCTACTGAGTGCGTCAAAATGACTCTATATGAGGGAAAGGGTTAATAATATCTACAACTGAAATCAGTATATGCCTGCCTGTAAGCACATAGCAAAGATGCCTGAGTTTTATTATATGTAATATAATGTGCATACATTCAATCAGGACTGTTTGATAAATCTAAATTTTATATGCATATTATAATTTGAATAATATAATTTAAGTATTCAGACTTGTTCACATAAGTATGAATTTTGATGACTGGACTATCTATTAACAATAGTGTTTAACACAAGTTTATCATTATATATATTATTACAACCTGATATGTCCCTCTATATGGTGGATATTTCCTGGGGTTGCGTGCACTAATCAATCAATGGCAGTGAATAATTCCAAGGAATTAATATTTTTGAATCAAAATGTAAGTACCGGTAACAATTATTGCTACTTATAAGCAGAATTATTTCATTTTCTTTATTTTGTTCAAGGCATTATTTTATTTGTAATATTATTCATGACTCAAAATATTCATGCTGGAGCTCCAGCTCAGAACTCAACTGCCTGTTAATATGATATTCAAAGACACAGGTAAAAATGAAGACCCTCTCACTACATCTTCTGTTTTTAAAAAAACAACAACAACAACAACAAACAACCTCATAAATGTTCAAAGTAGGACACATTTGTATGATCTAACTCAATAATAACGTAACATAGTACAACTATGAAGTAAATCTTTATCTGATGCATCTTTCACAGTTCAAAACCTTGACATATTTTTATATCCGATATCTCATATAGTGCCTATATATCTTTGTCCCTTGGGTCAAATACCTAGCAACAACATACCATTACCGAAGCACCAATATAAACAGGAATACTACAGAAAAAAAAATACATAGGGGAAAAAAATCTATACAGCATTACAACCTATAGGCTTAGAAAGTAAGTTAGTATGTATAGTGTCTAGAGTAAATGAACACAAGATGTTTCTCTAGATGCCAGGAAAAGTATTGCTACACAAGTCTTCCTGCTGAGTACAACCAAATGGTGTGTACTTGACAACTTACTCCTGACTATCCAACTACTGCCAGTTTCTATTTGCAGTCGGCAGCATTACAAGCTGATGTTGTTACAGTTGTATTTATGGGTCTCTTCTTCCATTTTCCTCCTCCTCCCACCACCCCCACACACCCGACTCACATTGCATTATCCCCACTTCACCTGCTATCAACAGTTGGCAAATCTCCAGCCAAGTCCATGCTTTTAGTATTAGGGTAGACAAACAGACTCAGACCATGAAAACTGCAGCAACTCAAAGTATAAAAGACCTATTTGTATGTACATGTATTCTAATCAAAGCATTGTTTTAGCTCAGACTACAAACAATGTATGTAGCTACAAACATGCAAGAAAAAACCCCAGATCATCATTGTCTCTAGAAATATGCACATGAAAATTAAAATAATGTATTTTTATCATAAAATTATCTTCAAAATGTATGCATGCATACACTGCATATTAGATGTTTTCCGGTGATAAAGAATCTTTAATAACCTTCAAAGCACATGACCATTTTTCATTTAATATTAATAATAATGAGTCATTTGCCCTTATCATGTAAAATTTCATAATTGGAGTTGTCCTTTCTTCATTTTTGACTGTATAATTAATTGTTTATGGTACTGGTAGTGCTTGCTGAATTTATTGAATGAATTGCTAACAGTCCAGACCATGAAGAGACTGCACAGATCTTGGTCTGCACTGGTCACAAGGCAGTCACAGTTTCAAAGTGCCCACAACATTGTAAGGGTTAAATTTGTTTAACCCTTTCCCTCATATAGACTCATTTTGACGCACTCAATAGGTACCACATAAAGCCTGATCTGCAGAAAGCCAAACTCAAACCTTACCATATTTAATTGTAAAATCCTCATTTCCAGACCACTGAGGAGCAGCGAACAGCATAAAACCTGATCAGCCTGTTCGCATAGGTCTTTCCATGGTGTCCTCTATGAGGGAAAGGGTTAAGTTCATAAATTTTGTTTTGTCTTGAACATTGTGGGATACTAACAATTGCCTGTTATGATTTCCTAGATTATGTCAGCCATGGGAAAATTGGCTAGCATTTCCTTGTTTTAAAGATATTGATTAGAACTTATAATATTCACTTATCAAACTGCTGCTTAAACCAATTAGTACTTTTCAGACAGACTATACAAAATGTAATTCGGTGTGACAATTGAATCTGGTAGAGAAGAACACATTTCTCTACATCATAAATTCTCAGGACTGTCACAGAAAATTCATCAATTTCAATTTGTAATATTTAGAAAGTGTCACATGCTAACTGAAAAAGGAAATCCATATACATTGCTAAATTTATGAAAAACATTGTATGAACAACAGTTTCCATGGGTCCAAAAAATACATCAAGGGGCGACTAATGAGAGAACTGCTTTGCAAATGATCGATAATGAGCAAATGTAATCTAATAGTCCCACGGGTGATATACATATACAGAGAGTAATGGAATGAGTCACTCTTGGGTTTGAACTGTTTCAGATGGTGTCTTCAATTATATATTTTGATTCATACTACTATTAATAATTATAATAAGGTTTAGTTATAATCAGCATGTTGAATTACCCCAGCCTTATAAAAAAAAAAAAATCATCATTTACAACATCACAGTTACCACTGTGTCAGGAAAATGAACATTTGCATGATCAATAACAGTATAACACTTGCAAGTTGATCAGGTTTTAGATGATTTTAGCTTATTCAGCACCTCTAAAGTGAGACAGCAACTATTATAAACCTGATGAGACTGAGAATGGTTTTTAATTTATTCTTGCTTTTCCGAGATCATGGCAAATGGCATAGAAAACCAGACAGGAAAAAGAACACAAAAGCAGTGTCTGGAAATGTACAATGCACTGGCTGAAATTAGCACAAGCTAGAGGCAGGTAATCTTTACTTATAACTATTTCAAATGGCAATTTCATACGGCTGAACTTGCTGCAAATTTGATTATAAAACAATATAGAGAAGCAATAGTTTAGGCGTGTTTGAGCAAAATCTTAATTCTGTTGACTACATGTTTACAAGGTTTTGTAAAAGTTCCCCTGCCCACCCCCATTGTCACCACCATTGTTTTCTGCGACATAAAATCATGGTTAACAGTATTGGTTTCCATCTCTCTGTAGTCTAACTTTTCTGCTATCTCTTGTTACTGTCTTGTACTGCTCTTGCCAAGGAAGCTGCACTATTGATTTCAGTTAGAAAACAATCTGATAAGAAAACTGTATCTAAATGCGCATTAAAGACTTTCTATGTAATATGCACAACATGGCTGATTTAACCCTTACCGCGTTAAATTTCTTAATTGAAATTGTCCTTTCTTCATCATGGACTGTACCATTAGCTGTTTATGGGGGTGTTTGCTGAAAAGTTTTTGACTGAATAGTGAACGGTGCAGACCATGATCAGACTGCATGGATGTGCAGACTGACCTTGGTCTGCACTGGTCGCATTTAAGGATAAGTAGATTGAAGATCTAAATAAGTATTCACAGCTTTTTACTTTCTTCAATCACAAAGATAATTAAACACTTAATTAAGTTGACATTTATTCAACACCTGAAATGCAATAGCAGGGATCAAGCTAGAGGGCGACTAGGGCGAAGATGTCGCCTTCAGTCAATAAACTTCGCCTCAGAAAAAATGAAGAGCGAAAAAACTTCGCCCTATAACTTTCGGTAAAAGTTCCCTATCATGGCCGTAATGTACGTCCGAAACATGGCTGTGTGCATCAAGGTGTGATTTCTACCATTTGCCGACAGCGTGTAGGCAGACGTCATGTGGTGCTCATTTAGGCCATGTAAGGTCCATGTGTGTAATATGCCGTATGCAAATTAGGCAACATTTGCTCCGCCCACTTCTCTAATTGACATTTACAAAGCGTAACAGAGAAATCGAGTACCAGCTTGCTAAATGTCATCTGTCTCAGCCGAAGCTACTGTGTCAACAAGCTACCAAATATCCATACAAAGAATGATAAATAGACAATTATCTCGTGTTTATTTCAGATAGAATAACTCACAATTTGAGACAAAAATACCTTCATAACTTTAATTTTATATTTACTTCATATTTTAAAACTTGCATTAAATGTCTGCTTATTTACATCCAGATTGCCGATCTTTCTGGTGTCAAATTTGCCGATTTTGTTTTGTGAAAAAATGAAAACAATACTTTTGATTGAGAATAAAAGCTGAAAAGACAGATGTATAGTATTTTGTAGAGTAAATTGAAACTTATTTCAAGCCAAGTTTTATAAAAAAAAGCACCAGATTTTAGTTGTGTTTCAAAAAGTCACCAGTTTTCGTGGATTTACTATGATTTTTTTTAAACGAAAATTAAAACAATATATGATCTTTTTTAAATCTCTTTTTCTTTTGAAAAATTACACTGATAGAAATATCTGGCACTATTTTTTTTTTCTGAATAGATTTTGTTCATATATTTTAGATAATAATTTCTGCATTTTTTTTTAAATATTTGGGGTAATAAATGTACATGCATAGTAAATTTTTATCCTTCACTGGAATGCAAGGATCATGGCATCAATTTTGACAATTACCTGTGTCAGCCCAAAGCTGTAAAAAGTTGCAGGTGTTAAATTCATAGAATATGATTTTCATGTCATTGATAATTTTTTACTCATCTTACCCTTAGATCTTAATGACAAAAGTTTAATATAAACTTTGATTTTATCTGAAACATTTTTACATATCAAATAAAGTACATTTATATATATATATACGTACAATAAAAAAAGATAAAATAATCACTTCTCTCATTTTTTTCAAACTTCTCCCTAAAAATATGATAGGGAGAAGTGACTTCTCCCTAAAATTTCAGTCTAGCTTGATCCCTGAATAGTATTTTTTTCTTTTACAAAAGAAACATCTAAGGCTAAGCATGTTTTAAACTGAAAAATTTTAATTTGATACTTGAAAAAAGTCAAATTAAGACATTGTTTATGCCATGCTGAGTTAAATAATAAAAGTAATACAAAAGTTATTATAATAGGAAAACAAGAATCCTTTTTCCAAAATTACTGTCCATAATTAGGAGTTATAATAAAACCCTATTGCACTTATTTGGTTTTTAATTTGATAAAGATCTTAACTACTATCGCCCATAAGGCCAATTGATATAGATCTTAACTACTATAGCCCATAAGGCCATATATATATATATATATTTTATTTCATAATTAGATCTATATGTCATGAAGAAAAAAAAAAAAAAGGACGAGAGAGAGATGGGGGGAGGGGGGCATGATTGAAAGGGTGATGGTGGTTTCATCAAACTACTGGTTTGTCAAACTGCATGATAACATATAGTAGGTGAAAAGTGGTTTCAACAAACTGACATTTATACAGTGTTTAGGACGCAGCAAATGGTACAAAAACACAGCATCTACAGAGAGAGGGGGGGCGGGGGGATATTTGTACAAACAAATAAATAATTTAAAAAAAAATTGAAATTAAATACAAATCATATAGAACATAATCAGGCGCAGATCCAGAGGGGAGGACCATGCATAAACGAGGGGGGGAAAGGGGTATGGCCCCCTCACACACACATACTGTACATTTTTAGAGATAGCCCCCCCCCCCCCCTTACTGTGATTTTCAGAGATGCCTATTCCCCCCCCCCCCCCCCCCCCCCCCGGTGAATTTCATAGTTTGAATTGGACATGGTAATTATCCTTGTTGGACCCCCCACCCCTGAGTCAAACATAATATTCGATAGAAAGGAGCATTTTTCATTTGGATTGGACATGTCCTTTGTACCTGGAAATGTCTTAAAAAATATCTCCAGTATATCCCCACACTGGTACTTCTGTCAACTGATGTTATGTGTTGAATGTTAATGTATTTCCCCAAAAGTTGATAATACTATAGGCTGGGGTACAAAATATCGAAACCCTTATTTGAAAATCATATTTAATTGATCTTGATATATAATTAATCAATATATCAAAAATGCATGTTTTCTTATATCTGTTCCAGATACTTTTCCAAAGGACATTCAGAGAGATGAAAATTTGAGAGTATTTTATATACAACTTAGTAACAGCTGATACGTGGAAGCGGTAAAGATTTTGTCCAAGTTAATGATGATACGGGTTTAATATCAATAGATTACTAAAAGCAAATCTTGGTAACTGCACGAACTGTATCTTTTACAACACCAAATTATTTCACATTTATGAATTCTTACCTTCGTTAACTGATGCCATTTTTCAGATATTAAATACGTGAATGATATCAAGAATTTCTAAACCCGGCCCAGCATATCCTTGGCTTCATTTCGTATTATCATCATCCGGGCATCGCATATTGAAAATAAATAATTTCTTCTCTCTGGTGGCTTACACATGATAAAACACAAACCAATTTATAATATCAACACATCATAAGTATTTTCTATTGATATTTGGAATATAGACGTAAACAAAAGGTGCAAACAGTCATGAAATCTGCACCATTCCGTTGACTTCTTTACACAGCTGACCTGTTTGTATGTGCGCTGTATCAGGTGTTTACGGAGTGAATAAGATTCTGACAAAAAACGAAAAAGGTTATTAATAAATTCTCGTTTATTATTCAGGGGTTTCTCAATTTAATTTCAATGAAAATAATTTAAAACTTGAGTGAAATTTAAATTTCGCGAGTCGAATTAATTTCAACCAATCGTATTCGCAGGAAACATCTGCGGGACTGTAGCAATTTAAGTATGGCGGAAGGACGGATGAATCTAGCTGCTTTGCAGCAGAGAGATCCATATATTTCAGAAATAATGGATACAGCATCTCAAGTTGCATTATATTCATTCAATTCTAAGGCTAATGAATGGGTAAGCATCATTATCTTGCTAATTCATTGCATGACAATCGAAATAAGACGAAGACAAAGCATGAAACAGTTGTTACAGCTGCTAATTTTATGTTGCTGAGACAGATTTGAAGCTACGCAGAGCTTTTCTGTTCCTGGCAAGGCATTTATCGGCGTGAAGATAGTTATGAATGTGATCTTAGTTTACTTTCCACCTGTGTATCTCCATTGATTTTTGCATTCTGTTTAATTTGATCGTTCTTTTTTTTATTTTTATATATATTTTTAGATTGAAATTATAAACCCAGATGGGACCATGTGGTGTGAGCACCTCAGGAATAAAGGAGTGCTTAAATTGATTTTAAAATGGCTTGCTTTGACTCCTTTGTGGATCATTGTTGGTGTAGCTTAGACTGTTAGCCGCTGTCTACAACCCAAATGTTAAGACCATAATCATCTTCTTAGTATAGTCAGTAATTGACTGTTGAGAGCACCCAAAATTAGATGATAGGGAATGAGCATAATTTCCATATTTTCTGGGGGAAAAATAGCAGTTTTGGGGAAATCTACATAAATTTTAATAAATATTTAGTTGGGGGGGGAAATGCCTAATAACAGTCCTTGATGAAAAAAAAAGAAAATAGCTATGCAGTCTAGAATTTGAGAGTATATTGCTTAAATTGGCTTGTAAAAAATACTCCTGTCTTATGAAGAAATTCATCATATTGATCTTTCAATGTCTAGTCTAAACATTAAAGGCGTTTCATGCTTGAGCACTTCATTTCATTGCCATTATTTTGTTATTTATCTGTTTATACCTGTTGTCTTGCTAAGGAGACTTTTTACTATATATGTATTGGTGTTCTGCCAAGGATACGGCCTTGCTGCGTGCAGGGATTTACCGGACGCAGGATCCTGCGTCCATATACGCATGAATCACAGACTGTACGCACCGAAAAATAAAGTCTGCGTCCATGTGTACGCACGAATTGTCCAGAATATCTGTGCCAATTCATTATCAAATGTCTTCGTAAATCTCTTGGAATTTCCAAAGCTATATTTAACTAGTTAAATTTACAAGCCAATCACTGTGCCTTTTAAAATTAGCGTCCAATCATTGAACGCTTCCGCTCACATGTCTTATCAAAGTTAAGCATGGCAAACACAAACTGACTTAAGAAGTTTATGGGGCAAAAGAAAAGATCGCGATGACGAGAAACATGAAAATTTATTGTCAACTGGTCACCCTGATTACAGTTACAATCTTCCTCAAAATCAAAACGTGAGCAGAAATTTCAGTATATGGCTTGAAAAATTTAAATGGCTACAGTTCCGTGACGAAGGCATGTACGTATTGTAATACCTGCATTTCGGCGAAAAGCTCATCAAATCCCTTTACAGAGGGTTGCATAAACTTTCAAAACTCCTTATTAATTCGTCATCAAGACACTGATGTCTACATGAACAGCTTACAAGTCTTAAATATGCGTTCAAATTTCGCAACCGCTATTAAAGCTGATCACGATCAAAGCGTTGAAAATACTGTTAGTGAACTCAATGATTATGTGATTCAGTTGCAGACGGTGTATAACAGAATTTTGAATATCCAGATATTTTTGTTTTCTACAAGGAATACTTGTTAAGGATGCTTGAAATGATACTGTAAGAAAACAAGAATGTCTGTTATCCACCTAGTCAAATTTTAATGTGAATTCTCAAAATTTGCACTTATTAAATTTAACAAATTTCTCAATTTTAAGGATCTGGAATACATACTTTTAGTTAAAGATAATGGCTTTGGTATAGTAACAACACATCTGCGCAGAAAAAAAAAAGTTTTAAAATTTACTTTAACATTCCATGCCCTCAAAGTCGCAAGACTTATAACTCTTCTGGAAAATAGCTAGTGATCCTTAGCAAATTTTGAGTAGTATATTTTGGTGAGGTTAAATAGCTTGGACCCCCTGAAATTAATGATGGACCCCTGTTTTTAAGGATCCTGAGTCCAGTGGACCCCTGAAAATCAAAAGTAGTGTAAATCCCTGTGCGTGTGTACGTTAAAGAATCACATGGCGCTGAAAAAAGGGCCAGTTGGGTCAATGGATACGTCCAAAACGGGCGACAAATGAGTAAATTTTATTGGTTGTCCCAATTGTAGAAAATAGTTGACAAGTAGAAGTAATTCTACACTGTCAAAAAATTTCATTACTTTTGCTAGCCCATGTATGGCATTGAGCTATTTCATTGGCTAAATGTATTCTACTGTCCAGTTGCAATAAGTTTTACAATTCCCTTTGCAGTTGTAATCATGGTGCCTGAATCTGAGATTAGTTGAAAATGAAAGTTAGGTACAATTTTGAGTTATTTCAGATCACATTCCTCCAAACAACTAACTGTTTGAATGAGGATATTAAAAAAGATGCTGTAAATACATCCTAAACCAGTAAAGAAAAGCAGTATTGCTTCTTCTAATAAAAAAATGAGAACAAAAGAGTTGTTTCTAGCATGATGTTTGCAGATTATGTAGCATAGGACTTACTTTCTTTATCAGGCATATTCCCTTTTGAAATTTTCTTAAAATTCATGCAGTTTTCCTCAGTTTTCTATTTTTCACATGCCATTAGTAAAAACAAACTTGTGCAATCCCTCTTGCTTATCAGTTTATAGGTAGGGTTTCATTTGATGCACACTTTTTGACTAACATGTTTTTTGCACCTTTGGGAACTGCCTTATAACACTGTCAATTCACTATTGGTATTTACTCAAGCTGTTTCGTACAAAGGATTCCTAAGTAAGATAGGCAAAATAACATGAGGGTATCCAAGTACACAATATTCAAATCAGTTATTCATTCAGGCCTGTGGGGCCTCCGTGGCAGAGAGGGTAAAATCGCTGACTTTTAACACTCACTCAGCCCCTTACTGCGTGGGTTTGAATCCCGGCAGGGTCATTTGGATTTTCATGTGAGGAAGCCTTCCAGCTGGCTTGCGGTAGGTGGTTCTACCCGAATGCTCCCTGCATTCGTGGTCTGCCTCCACCTGTAATTAGCTGGACGTCGCTATATGACTGAAATACTGTCAAAGCGACAGTAAACTCAAATAGTCAAGTCAGTTCAGGTCTGCCACTCTTTAACACATTTGGGGCCAAATTATTTTTTTTTTTTTTTTTTTTTCTTTTAATTTTAGTTAAAGGGAGATAACTTAGTTTGCCATAAGTAATTCCTGAAGCACTTTTTCCCAAGTTAAAGTTCCTGTGTGCACCCCCTCCCCCCCAACCCCGCCCCCCCCAAAAAAAAAACAAACAAACAAACAACTGTGCAATATAAAATTATTGTGTGTTTATTTACAATACTATTTTCTGTATTGTTATCTTGAAATGGTTTTAACACAGTGTAACTCAGAGGCTTAACATACTTTTGGGCAAGGTTGCTTGCAACGCAGTTCTATGGTAGTATACATTTTTTGCATCGCACAATGTATCAGGACTATATTTAGACATAGATTTCCCCTTATTTACTATGTGGAGATAAAGTTCTAAATTTTGTTTTCTGCCTTATCACTAAATAGTGATGATTTTTATGTTTATTTCAGTACGATTGCATTATGGAAGTTGGAACTGAATTAAAATGTGTTGATAATTAATGATGGAAATAAAATGTTAAATAAACTGTAAAGAAAAAAAAAAAGTACGTAAGTGAAACAATCACCCCTCATTCAGAGATAATTTG
Organism: Solen grandis; assembly: GCA_021229015.1. Taxonomy (NCBI): domain Eukaryota; kingdom Metazoa; phylum Mollusca; class Bivalvia; order Adapedonta; family Solenidae; genus Solen; species Solen grandis. The sequence goes on from CM037778.1 coordinate 83,162,378, forward strand.
AACCATAACTGGCTGGAATTTCCATCAACAGGTAACAATACATGTATAGGGATAAAATTTTGGCCAATCAGTGCAATGGGTAAAATATTTATGCTACAGCGTCGAAAAGGGGTGTGGGCTTAGGTCTTAGCCGGAGAACATTTTTACATTTTTTTTTATTTTAGCAATATAAGATACATATATTTTTGTTATATATTTTGAATATCATTAATTTACCTATATTAAGTGCATGTGTATATAAAATGAAAAGGAAAAAAAAAGAAGAAAGTTTGTTGTTTTAGATTTGCTTCCACATATTCATATAATCTTATAATTTGTTAACTGTAGACAAGAGAAATAGGGGGAGTAAGAATGGTAATATGCCTATTGTAAGCAGTCCATTGAGACAAATGATGTGTTCATCTTTTCTTTTAACAACGCTGTTCAAGCAAGGTTAAAACGGGTTTATAACATTGTATTTATCGTCATCACTTAAAAATTCTATCCTCGTTTATTAAATTTACTTTGATGAACAAAATAAATGTGACATCCTCACATTAAAACCCCCTTTTTCTCGCTTTGATTTACTGTTTGAATGTTGCTATTGGAAAGAAGTAAAAACCTAATCAGAGAAACCATAATACTAAATCATGTGAACAGTACATGTGTTTATTGTATCTAACTTAACTTGAAAATCAGGTATTTATTTTACTTAAACTGGTATAGATCTACAAAGAAAGGGTATGCCAATTTTTTTTAGCCTACCTGAAGTAAGTAATATAAGTATGAAATATTAGTAGCCTGTTAAACAGGACAGTGACTTGTATTGTTTGTCAAGCATGGGCTATATTTCAGTACCATTTTTGACAACTTTGGTTGCAGATGGAGATAGAACCAACAACCTCTTGCTTACTGCTTAGCCTCTATAACCCTTAGGCCACAAGGACTTGCTGACATACAAAACCTGTACATCAAAAAGTGTGAAATGTCAAAACCGATATTGCTGAAATATATTGTTTAAGATTATATAGATCTGCATATGATTTTTTTCTTTCATGTAGTCATATTTTACACTAAAATTCACAGACTAATTTTGAAAGGCAAAAAAAAAATGGTGCAAAACAGTGGTGACTACATTAAAATGGAAAATAAGTTCTAATAATTTTGCAAGTTGTAATACAATTACACTGCTCGCAGGTAATGGCTTTTTCAACAGGTTTTGTCTGGCAGGAATCTGAAAGTTCCATGATAAAACAGTTGGCTGCATAGTAGCCTATTACCAATCTGTATGATAGATGTACTTGTTTTTTTCCCCTCAGAATATATGTTGTAAGGGAGATAACTTGTATTATGCTTTCTTCTTGACAGAGCAGGAGTGTTGTACCATTATTGATGAGTCTGCTTACACTAGCTAGAAAATCAGGATGTATATTATTTGAAAATCATTTAAAAACTGCAAAAACCGCAATTAATGCAGAGTATATATCTGCTTTGTAAGGGGGTGTCTTTGCACTTAGTTCTTTATTATCTGACCAAATCAATTTTACATTCAATAAAATCTCAAATTTCTAATATAAAAAAGATACTTGCCACTTATTGTACTTTTTTGTTTAGATTCAGATATCATTGAAAATGTAGTTTAATGTACACATATGAATATGCAGGAAACATAACAGTGGTACATTAATTTGTAAATCTTCTATCAATATCCTGCTGTCTAGAGCTGAAAGCAAGAATGATTGATTCAACTGTCTTAATTTGATTTTTTTTTTTTCAGGAAAAAAATCCATTGGGCTTTTGTTTAAATTTTTTTTTTTTTTTTTTAAAACATCCATTGAGGGCTCTTTGTTTATCTACAAACGGTATGTCTTTTTTTTTTTTTTTTTTTTGAATTTTAGAATGTTTTTTCCAAACAATCACTGTCCCAGTCTTACAGATTTTAGAGGTACACAATATAAATAATATAGCTTTTTTACCAGATGATGGAAATCAGGTCAGCAAAAGTTGGTTGAATCGTGTTATACATATATTTACTATAATTGAGGGCACAGTTATATATATTTACACTTTATTTATTTAGAAAAACTAATATATATAAACACCTTAATGTACCTTAATTCTGATTTTGATAAAAAGGAATAGAATCCTTGAGTGAAAGGTAACCATCTCTTGACTATCAGTATTCAGGTTATAATTTTTTTTTGCCTGTTTTGACGACCGATATTTGGTCATGTTCCCAATCACAAAAAGTATTTTATTTTTCCTTTCCAATTTCAGGCAGAAAATTCCCAATTTGGGGGGGGGGGGGGGGGGAGAATTACCACCATTTTTACATGTTTGGTGTCGAAAGTAGCAAGTCTGAATGATACAAGCCTGAAGGGTTGAATGAACCAAATACTTGATTTTTTGTTCTACTTGAAATGCATAATATGGTTTGAATTTTTCCCAATTTTGTCTAAAACAACATAAAAAAATCTCATTCTGGGGGTTGGGTCATGTTCCCAAAATAGTGAGAAAAAAACCCCTGGTATTGGGAAAAATCCTTTTTGTTGCTACATTTGAAGGATAGGTTCTGTGTAGTATATTAGCCTGGTGATATGTTAGAGGGAATGATATATGTCACCTGGCAGCTGTTTCCAACATGTCACTAATGGGAGAAACCAGTACTGTTTCAACAATTATACATTGTGCTTTAATGGTCACTAATAGACATTAAGCCTTCCGTCACACTAGTGTCATGTACTTGACACTTGATTTGATAAACACTGGTTTTTATAATTTTCTGGTTTGCTTGTCACAGATGGCATTAATGAAAGTTGTTAGGGAAGCTTAAAGTGTTTTTGTTTTGCAGTATCTAGAAATGGAAGATGATAAGTTTGTTTGATAGTTGTTTGATAGTGATGTGAAAAGAAAGACAAAATCATTAAAATATTATTAAGCTGCAGGCTTGAGACACCATATAGAAATCATGTAACTCAGATTTGTGTTTTCATGCTTTCCTAACAGAATAGTGTCCACATCTCATGAGTCTTATTCATACAGTGTCAGTAAAAGGTGTGCTCTGTCATTTAATTTCATAAAATTTCTGGTGCTTGATGCCAATGCAGCCTTTCGAGCCTTTGATGTAGAAAATTAATGAAAAATTTTGGTGTTAAAGCAATGCAGGTACGTAGAAATGACATAAAATGAACTTAGTCCTAGCAGAGGTTCATACAAATGCTCATTGAAATCTCTCACCAGTACTGTGAGGTAATGTTTTTAATTGTGTTGTTGAAAAGTTCTTATTTGTGTTGCTTAAGAGCTCCTATATGTGATGCTTGAAAACTTTCAGCTATGGTATTTGAAAGCTCTTATTTTTGATGTTTGAATGAAAGCTTTTATTTGTAATGTTTGAAAAATCTTGTTATGTAGAAGTTTGAAACGTTAAATTTTGAAACAATTGAATTTTGTATATCATATTCAGTCTTCGAAATAACCCGCACTTGCCCGAAGCCCAGGACAAATAAAATCACTGGTGGACAAGTTAAAATTGCAACCTGTCTGTCCGGTCGGGCAAGTAAAACAAGAGTGCCAGTGATACCACAATATACGCCGCCACAAAATATAAAGACCAAGAGGGGTCTTTTAATTATTGCTTTAAACATTTCTGTAAGCATAAGCTCATAATGAAGTCTGTAAGACCAATTTATTTAGCTGAACAGAGATAGAACCCTAAAAATGCTTCCAATATGACAGTAGGTCAAATAGCAGTATCAATATGAATCCTTTTTTCTTTCTCCGCATAACTTGCAAAAATCACTGTACCAGAAAATCTCTGCTTTATGCACTTTTACCTGTTTAGAAACTTGAGTTTGAGTTGAATTCTGAATCGCCACTTCATGCACATCTACCCATTATAGTAATGACATTGACCAAGTTTTGAAAAGATTCATTCAGAAATGTAGGAAGAGTTGCGTTCACAAAATATGGACGTACGTACGGACAGACAGACGGAGAAGATGACGCCAATATACGACCGCCTCCGGAGGCGTATAAAAATTAAGAGATTAAAAAAAAAAAAATATATATATATATATATATATATATATATATATATATATATATATATATATAAACTGTAAAATGCCATGTATTCTGTGCATCCATGTATAGTGCGCAGTTCGAGTTTGAGGCTCAAAACCTTGTAAAAAAAGTATTTGCCTTCTATAATGCGCATATCTTTTGCATACGACGCGGAAGCAGTCATCTTGCTTTCTCGCGGTTGTTTTGCGGATGTTTGATTGCACAAAGGGTGGAATTGTTCTACTCCTTCTGCAAGTCAGGTGTTTTCACACCTTTAGTATCCACATGTATTTGCATTGTTACCTTGTTTAAGCTGATAGTTTAAGTATTTATCTGAAACTACCAACATGCATATCGCTGAATGTCAATACAATATCAATGATTACATTGTATATCAGTATGTTTTACATGTCCATCGCTCAATGAATTGTAACTTGCTTCTCCACCATCAGTTTTCTCTTCCCTGCATTATCAAGCGTATAATTTCTAAGTATGACAGTTACATTATGGTCTGTCTGCAACCAGTCAAGTTAAACCCTTTCCCTCATAGAGGACACCATGAAAAGACCTATGCGAACAGCATAAAACCAGATCAGCCTGCGAGTAACTCGCAGGCTTATCAGGTTTTATGCTGTTCGCTGCTCCTCAGTGGTCTGGAAATGAGGATTTTGTAATTAAATTTGGTATGGTTTAACTGGTTTTCTGCAGATTAGGCTTTATGTGATACCTACTGAGTGCGTCAAAATGAGTCTATATGAGGGAAAGGGTTAAGAAGTGTAGTGGTGTAAACTAGTCGCTTCTTCTTGAAGTGACTGGCACCCTCCCCCCTATCTTCCACAGGCTGGGATATTTCTCCTACTGATAAGAAGTCAATGGTTTTAGATTAAACATAACTTGAACACAAGAGAGTTGGCGGGAGGGGGGGGGGGTATTTCTGGAGGATTGTGTGTTGTTTGTTGCCATAGCAAGTTATTGTTTATACACGCAACAGCTGTTTTAAGTGGAGTTACGGTTTAGTCTGACAAGGCTGCTGGTCTTTTTTTGAGTACAGGGTGTCAGTCTAGCCTTGTGTTTCTGAGAAATCCCACCTTGAAACTTGTGGCATACTCTCATATCTAACCCTTACCATGCTAAATTTATTAAATGGGCTTGCCCTTTCTTCATATTTGACGGTACCATTTGTTGTTTTTGGAGGTGTTTACTGAAAATTTATGGACAGACGTATGAACTGTACCATGATCAGGCTGAAAAGATGTGCAGGCTGATCTTTGTCAGAACTGGTTGCAAAGGAAGTCATACATGCCCACAGCATTGTAAGAGTCAAGTACTAGTGCACTGATTAGACCCATTGGAAAGGTCCTATGCACCTCAGTGTCATGAGGTACATCAACAAGGCTTTAGACAGTTTTGTTGCCAACTTGATTTTTTTTTTTAATACTAACATTTTTCCCTTTTCCCTCATGTGACTTAGTTTACATTGTATTTTTTCTCAGTAGTTTAATTCTCTTCTCTTTTAGTTTACATTGTATTTTTTCTCAGTAGTTTAATTCTCTTCTCTTTTAGTTTACATTGATTTTTTCTCAGTAGTTTAATTCTCTTCTCTTTTAGTTTACATTGTATTTTTTCTCAGTAGTTTAATTCTCTTCTCTTTTAGTTTACATTGTATTTTTTCTCAGTAGTTTAATTCTCTTCTCTTTTAGTTTACATTGAATTTTTTCTCAGTAGTTTAATTCTCTTCTCTTTTAGTTTACATTGTATTTTTTCTCAGTAGTTTAATTCTCTTCTTTTTTAGTTTACATTGTATTTTTTCTCAGTAGTTTAATTCTCTCCACTTTTAGTTTACGTTGTATTTTTTCTCAGTAGTTTGATTCTCTCCTCTTAAAAATTTAGTTTACATTGAATTTTTTGTTTATTGATCAACACATTCCCAACCAAACTGGTTTAACCTCCATTTAGCAACCTGCAGGATAATAAGGCATTTTCTCTGGATCAGTCAACTGTTTGCTAAAGAAAGGTTTACCAGTATTTATCCAAAAAAGTCAAACATTTCAAATATCAGACATTTACGCTACAGCAATGCTCAATGTTTGAAACAGACAGTTTACCTCCTTTGATCAAAAATGTTTCTTTGCAGTGACTTACATACTGCATCACAGCATGTGAATTCGAGCATCTAAAATAACTGTGAGCTTCACACAGTGCCAGTCATTTCTGTGGCTTTTTCAGGTACATTAAGGTGACTAATTGGGGAGATTTTCTTGAATTTTTAAAGGCTTGTTAACAAACCTTAATGAGTTTTACAAATGAGAAACTGTTAACTTTTTATCAGATCTATCAAACTCCTGAGAAATTTCTGGGTCACTGAGTATTTTTGGATTGCAACGGAATTTCTCAAAACTGCTAACATGAATGCTAGTTTATAATATGGTGCTACCATAACTACATTCTCAATAACAATATAATGCTAATAATTACAAAAGTGGCAAATTTTGACACATTCTGTGTACATTGAGCCTTTAACGTTTATAGTGACTCTAATAGTCTATTACAGAATTGTCTACTCGACTACAACATTCAGGTCATATTTAATGCGATTATAGTTATAGGTTATATATGCGTGGTATATGTCAGTAGATGGGAAGTAAATCGTGGGCAGAATGGTCATGTATGTCTTTTGTATTTGTATACTATTGGTCAGTATGGATTGCTGCAGGTGATGGTTAAGTCATAATACTATGAATAATTGAAACAGTTTTATAGTGCTTGAGCTTATGTATCAAGGAAATAACCGACCAAAGTGTGATATGACATGGTTATAAAACTTATGAAATAAGCTCCAAATGATTGGCCTAGTGTCAAGATACGAGGACTGGGTGTGGTACCATGCCACATGTGTACAGTGTGATTCTGCAGTGTGGCCACAAGTAGACATGGTCTCCAAATGACTGAAATACTGTCGGTGGGATGTTAAACCTAATAAACAAATAAAAAACAACTTCAAAATGTGGGTATGGCACATGTTCAGATTTGCTATCATTATACCCCCACAAATGAAATTTGGGGGGGTATATAGGAGTCACCCTGTCGGTCGGTCGGTCGGTCCGTCGGTCCGGCGGTTGGTCTACAAATATTTGTCCGGAGCATTTCTCCAAAACTACTGTACCTATGTTGATGAAACTTCATAGGTAGATAGACCTTGATGAGAGGAAGTGCAGTGCATAAGAACCATAACTCTGCATGTATTTTGAAAGGAGTTATTGCCCTTTGTCATTTTTAATCTTTTGATTTTGTCCGGAGCATAACTCCAATACTAAAGTAGCTAGGTTGATGAAACTTCATATGTAGATTGATCTTGATGAGAGGAAGTGCAGTGCACAAGAACCATAACTCTGCATTTATTTTGAAAGGAGTTATTGCCCTTTGTTATTTTTAATATTTTGATTTTGTCCGGAGCATAACTCCAATACTAAAGTAGCTAGGTTGATGAAACTTCATATGTAGATTGATCTTGATGAGAGGAAGTGCAGTGCATAAGAACCATAACTCTACATGCTTTTTAAAGGAGTTATTCCCCTTTGTTAATTTTTGTCTTTTGATTTTGTCCAGAGCATTTCTCCAAAACTACTGTACTTATGTTGATCAAACTTCACATGTAGATAGACCTTCATGAGAGGAAGTGCAGTGCCTAAGAACCATAACTCTGCATGTATTTTGAAAGGAGTTATTCCCTTTGTATTTTTTCTTTTGATTTTGTCCGAGCATCTCCAAAACTAGTACTAGTTGATGAAACTTCATATGTAGATTGATCTTGATGAGAGGAAGTGCAGTGCACAAGAACCATAACTCTGCATGTATTTTGAAAGGAGTTATTGCCCTTTGTCATTTTTAATCTTTTGATTTTGTCCGGAGCATAACTCCAATACTAAAGTAGCTAGGTTGATGAAACTTCATATGTAGATTGATCTTGATGAGAGGAAGTGCAGTGCATAAGAAAACCACAATGTAAATTCTTAAAGACAGCTTTTTGCAAACAATAAATATGGATGTGAACCATAATTAGACTGCATTTTTATTCTCCTCAGCTACAGATCTGGGGGGCAAATTGTTTTCTTCTGTGTGTCTGTATGTGTGTCTCTCTGTCTATCTGTCTGTCTGTCAAAACTTTTTAGCATTGTCCAATACTTTTGAACCATTGCTCACACTTACTTTAAACCTTACATACATGTAGTCTTACACTCACGCAAACTTTTGAAACTGTATTCCTACACATGACAGACTTCCGGTGTGGGTATTGATCACCTTTAGTGATAATATTTTTTTTTGTTATGCTTATAAGCCCAAATCCTATGTGTGAACATTCGTTTTATGTGTCATGTGAATACATCCTGTGTCAAAGATGGGGGTGGGGGTATGAATCACCTTCAGTGATAGTTCTAGTTCATCTTTAATAAAACTTAATTACCAAATATTTAGATTTTATGAATAATGGCCCAGTGTAAATCCTGATTAGCTTGCAAGGTACTCCATATGGGTGATGGGTGTACAGTTTAGTTAAAACTTATTTTACTTCAATTGAGATATAAGTTCTTACAACTTCTACTAATTCCTCTTGACAGTTCCCAGGTTGTCAAGTACTTTGTACCTGGGAAGGTCATGAAAAATCCTTGCTTCCAATGCAGTTAAAATTTGACCTACAACCTTTGGATCAGCAGTGAGATATGTTACTGCTGGACTGGGGCGCCCTTGACTCCAGGGGTCATATTGACTCATATGTGACCTGCTGTTGACCAGTGCCTTTAGTATTACAAGGTAGCATTTCAATCTGATCAGTGGGTTTACAGTGATCAAGCATGATGCAAAATGATGAATATTTGAGTTTTTAAGTTAAATTGGGATCAGTTGCATGTATCTATAGCTCTGCTCCTGGATCAGAGACCCCAATTCACGAAGATAATTTGCACTATATTTGACTGTCCATTCACATATTATTGAGATCAGAAGTGTAGAAAGGTTTGAAAACAATAAAACAATTACATTTATGAAGTTTTGAATTTTCATACAAATAAAAAATTTGATTCAAAAGTTCATGCTGAAATTAGAACGATCTTAAATTTTCTCGGTTTTTCAGCTTATTTTAAGATTGATTACCATGCACGTTTTGACTTGAGAAGTGATGGAATTGTAGCAATTAAGGTGTAAGCAATTATAACTCTGTGATTAATTTTTAATGGAGTAGTTATTTATGTATTTGAACAATGTGAGGAAGCTTTAGTGTGGAGAAATTACTAATTGATCTATGCCCCAAGTTTTTCTGCCATCCAATTGTTTAATGCTCTGTGTTGAAGGATTTTTTTAAATCTTTTTTCTATCATGTTTCTTAATTTTGGCTTGTATTGTAGATGTAAACAGACAGGAAGGTAATAGGATATGTGTTCAGTTGATCAGAATGTATTGAAAAAACAACAAATAAATTGAAGATTCTGAGTACTACTCAAGTATTCTATATAACACAAAGTTGCATTATAGAAAAGCCAAATGGTACCTCAGTCATTTTACTCTATGTCTGCAAGCTGTTTTTATGGTTTCCACTGTTTTTAAGGTTGTCATAGGATCATAGGATGTAATTATGTACTATTTTTACTAGTTGTGAGATTCTCTTACAAGACTCTTGCAAATAATTAATGTTAATTAAAAAACAAATTTCAAAATTCAGAAGAATAAAAAAAGAGTCTTAACAAACCTTACACAAAAATTCATCTGAGGAGGATAAAAACTTATAAAAAAAAAAAAGATCAAACCACTGTTTTCAGTAAAGACTGAAGTTTATACAGAATTGATTAAGAAGACAAGTACTGCGTGTCTCAGTTAAGTGGGTGATGTGGCTGCAGATGTGGCAATGTTTTAGTAGCAGGTAAGACCAGGTGGAGGGTACCACCCATTCTAGGGTGTAGTGAAGGTTTCCGGAGAGTCAGGACAGTTCTAGCACTGTACCATCTGTCATAACAAAACATCAGGAACTAATCATAGACCCAGGTAGTAAATGTAGCTCATGCTGATCATTGAAGTTGCAAAACTAGCTCAAATATATGTTAAAGGAAAACAAGTAGAATCCTGATTACAAGACCGTCTGTCAATCTTGGAAGGATTTGAAAAGAGAGAAAGAGAGAGAGAGAGTAAAGAAGGATATAAAGAGAGAGAGAGAGAGAACAACATGCAAAGAAGGAGTGGGAAAGAGAGTATTCCCACGAGCTTTAAAACTCATTTAAAAGTTAATGAATAAAATATTCAATCCAATTAATGCTATCCTATCTGTATGGTGACTAGGGAATTATCTTATTTTTTATTTCACAATTTCAAAAAGAGTGGGAAAACATTCTTAGACACACAAATCTTTTCACAATGTGTTTTTAAGACTGGTATCTGTCTCAAGGATAGGCCAGTAATATGGATTCATGCCTATGGCCCTAAACTACTCAATACACCTTGCATTTTACCGTAAACCATACGTAGAAAACTCTGGTTATTAGTTTGGGGTATGTCGGTGGGCGGGCAGGCGGGTGGGCGTAAACAATTTCTTCTGTGCGCAACTCCTCCTACATTTTTCAACGGATTTTGCACAAACTTTTACAGAAGCATTATTACATAGTGGCCTGGTGCATATTGTCAGGGTTTTGTGGTTCGACTATTTTTGATGCAGTTATGGCCCTTTGCCCTTTAACGGATGTAATATAAAGGGAAATATTCTTTCGTGCACAACTTCTACATTTCTTAATAAATTTTGTCCATACTTTAACCCTTTCCCTCATATAGACTCATTTTGACGCCCTCAATAGGTATCACATAAAGCCTGATCTGCAGAAAACCACAGTTAAACCTTACCAAATTTAATTACAAAATCCTCATTTCCAGACCACTGAGGAGCAGCGAACAGCATAAAACCTGATCACTCGCAGGCTGATCTGGTTTTATGCTGTTCGCATAGGTCTTTTCATGGTGTCCTCTGTGAGGGAAAGGGTTAACAGAAGTACCTTCACTAAGTCACCCTGGAGAATATTACCTGTGTTTTGTTTGACCATTTTTGATGGAATTATGCCCTTTGATAAAATTCCTTGTCCAGAGCATAACTCCTACATTATAAGAGGTATTGACTTGAAACTTTATAGGTGCATACATCTCATTGAGGTGGAATGCAGTGCATAGGAACCTCACTCTGTGATTCATAATTTTGGAGTTACATGTTTGCCCCTTTGTAAAAATTCCTGATATGGAGCATAACTCCTTAATTTTAAAATATATAGTAATGATTGGTTTTGCAGTTTGACCATTTTTGATGTTTGCTTTATACAAAATTGCATTAGATTTAATAGACATTGAGCACAAAATTATTTGACTGATACAAATAATCTGTACTGGGACGAAACATTGCGAAAAGAAAACCTGGTTTTGTGACAATTCCTGTCACTTGTTTTCCTATGTTACCCAGAGGCTGTTCAGGTGTCCTCCTCTCAGGAAATTTCTTCAAATTCATGAAGTTTTCTCCAAATTTGCTTTTTTACTCCAAGACTTTTTTAAATGGCTTTATTTCCCCTAAAATATGGTATTAATATATATAAGGCCTCCTCCCAATAGGCCTAAGCCAAAGAAAAAGCCTGATGAGACTGGAATTATGATTTCATTCTGAACAGGGATTTTGTGTTACCTGTTGTAAGCAGAGGTGACATATAGGAATCCCTTTTCTGTCTGTCACACTTTTTCCGTCAGGCTTCAGCAGGTAATGTGTTTCAGAAGACACTCTTGTATTGTGTTCCAGTCAAGGTACTGAGGAGCAACAAACTGTATATCACCTAACCATTCTGTAAGTTATTTCATGCTGATTTGGTTTGAAACTGGTTGTGTAGGTAATTCCGTGGTAAAAGGTTTTCAGAACAAGCTCATATTTCAAAGGTGTTTTATCACATTCACTGGTTAGTAATATGGTTATTAATAACATGATTTTCTTGAAAACCATAGATTTCATAGTTGCACATAAATTTGTGTATTGTTTTCTGCTGCAAAAAGTAAGATGCATTGACATAGCATTTTCCTTAAAACTATTGATGTCATAGGTGCACATTTAAATATAAATTGTTTTCTTCAAAATAATACGTAATACGTTTTATTGATGCACATTGAAATAACACAATCCTCAAAACCACTGATGTCACAGGACTTGTTTTCCTCAATACCAAAGATGCCAGGTTCACAGTAAATTATGGTTTCCATCAAAATTATACATGCCAGAAATGCATTTTAAAGCACTTCTATGTATTGTTATTCTTCAATATAAAGCCCATTCATTTATATATAGTTTTTCTGAAATCATAGATGCTATTGAAACCAAATCATACCGTGAAGTGCCATGCATAGTACACTTTTTTATGCCCCTGCATCGGTAGGTCTAGGGGCATATTGTTTTTGGTCTGTCTGTTACAAAACTTTTACCTTGACCATAACACAGAAGTCATTCCATCTACAGCCTCCAAACTTCACAGGTGCATGCACCTTGATGATCTCTACTAACCAGGTGACCTTGACCTTCAAATGACCTTGACACCCAAGGTCAAAGGGCCCTCGCAGTGGCATGGCGTTCATTCGAATGTACATTGTACTTTTTTATATATACTATTTTTTATATATATTACTTCATATACCATAGTATGATAAACAGTACTTGTACATCAGAAGTGAATGGAAGTGATGTTTTACAGTGCAGCGGTGCCTGCAGCAAAACCTTGGAAAGGAGGTGAGGAAGGTCTCTTCTATTCCTGACGTGTTAATGGTGCTGGAAAGGATGTTTACTGTCTAGATGGCATTTATACGGTCTTGAGTAGTCTAAACTGATATGAATCTGGTCTTTATTTCAAAAGTTATGGATCAAGATGCATTATGGTCTGCGCGGGATCTCGGTTTTGATAAAATTTCACGAATCGTGAAATTTATCTACTGAAGGAGATAGATTAAATTTATTAATATAAGTATAATATATAAGATCTTGAACAGTCAGTTATGATATATTTTGGTGTTATTTATATTTTATCAAAGGTGTATATGTCTGAGCAAGATTGATTTTTTTGTGTGAAATATATTGTAGAAGAAAGGAGAAAATAGAGAGAAAAAGAGAGTGAGAAAGACATGAAGTGTGTGTGTGTATGTGATGGAGAAAGGGACAAAAGTATGTATTAGTGAGAGAGATTCATAAGAGATAGTGTTAATGTGTTAGTGTTTTCACCCATTACGAGATCTGTCATTTATTAAATAGATGACAAACATTTGGTCCTATCACACACTTAACATTGTATAAACTTATGATGTAACATCCATAAAGACATTTTGAGAGTTTTGAAGAAAATCTCATTGAATTTTGTGGAATGAGGGAAAATCCCTTGTAAAATATGTAAACTTAGTCATTAAAAGAACTAAAATATCATTCTCTCTCTTTTATTTTTGCCAAGTGAGATTTGTCTCATGATACCCTGAATATATTACTACCATAATTTGGAATAATTTGCCCTTATTTTTAAAAATTACATACCCGTAAGGTTCTTGTGAATATAGAAATTCATGTCATAAATAGAGACAAATGTTCCATATAATTAATATGGACAATTACAAGGGTGCTGTGTTCCAGTGATAATATGCTCAACTGTGGATCCAAATACGGTGGGATCAACATCTACTGGGGGCAAGGAATTTTCATTTCCTTTCAAGGCGCAAAGTACTGGTCCATCCCAGGAACTGTTGAAAATTAGTTTAAGTTGTAAGAATTTGTTTCCAAATTGACCTATAAAAATAATATTAAAACTTAATGCAACCTCATTGATTTGTTTTTATATATTAATCCATTCATCAATAGTTGAAATCAAACTATCAACAGTTGAGCCACAGGGCCCCTCAAATCTTTTACAGTGATGAAAACGATATTACTTTTTTTTTTCAACCAACTACTTTCCATTTTCACACCCCTGCGACTGACTTTTGGCGGGAAATAAGTGCTAGTTCAGACACTGGTAAACCTCAACAATGATATTGATCTCCCTTTTGAAAGTATGGGTTATAAACAAACAACACAATATTGATTCAACTTCCACTTCAGATACAAAATATTTACCAAATTGATTTTTTTTTTATATTTAACTTTACACTTCCTTTGGTTAGTGGAGTCTTGTGGTTTTATTAAACTGGAACAGTTTGGCTTAGCTTTCAGTCTCTTAAACACTCTCTGTCTCTCTCTTGCAAGTAAATTGAATAAATGATAAAGTGTTATTGAATGTCACTTCTATGATTAAAGTCAAGATATATTAGGGGTCAGTATCCTATACTGAGTGTAATTAAATGTTACACCTGATATAATTAATTTACATTTGATATGCTATTACCGTATACACCGGTAGATTAGGCACACCTTTTTTTCCAGATAATTCAGGTTTATAGAGGGGGTGTGCCTTATATGATGATATACAGCTTTACAGGTTTCTTTTGTCAATCACCGAGAAGTGAAATTTTCCGGTATATGCTCTCAGAAAATGGATATACTGAAAGCCAACGATAATATGCCACAAAGTGTATACAAAACCATGATAAACAATACCAGATTATTGCTTTTGTTCTTATAGTTATCCTACTGGTATATTTCATGATAAAATGATCGTGAGAAACTGAAACAACTTGATGGAAGCCATTTTCAGTATAAACAAATAAGTTTATTTTACGGGACCTCATGATGTATAGGAGAAACTTGACAGGTGGCAATTGTTACGTAATGTTTGTTAGTTTGGAGAATTTTGACAGGTGACAATGGTCCCCCAGTGTTAGAATGCGGGGACACGGTTGAGTAATGTCATGTTATGAAAATGTGTCACCTTTATCCTACCCGTCGTTAATGTAATGGTAATCTTATGCCATGTGTAAATAAAACGGTTCACCGTATGATTAGCCCGGTGACATACGGATAGCTTTCAGTCTGTCAAAATGTATGACAGCACAAATTTCAAAACAAGATTTCGCCGAATACGATACAGTAACTGATTTTTTTTTTTCAAATAATTTACCCTGAATGCGCCTTATACGTAGCTGCGCCTAATCTGACCATGTGTACGGTACATGATTCAGTACCATTATTATGTTTTGCCATAACCTTTTTAGGCGAGATGCTGTGTTAATCAGATTCAACTGTAAGGCTCATTGTAGTATTTCTTTTTTGAATTAATCAAGAATGACTTCAGGATCACTGAGTAACTCAAGTGGATAATTTGAAAGGAATTTTAATGAATTATCTGATGCTGACTGTACATACTCTTAGGAATTTTAATAAAGTAGTGGACTAAGACTCACTAGGAAAACAGCTTCAACTGATGATGTTCTTGCTGATTTGATTTTTAGTACCAGCATATGGTATAGATTTCATTAAAAACGACTGAGGAACTTCTTTTAATTTGGCCTACTGTTGCGGACTCTGAATTTGTGTGAGAGAGTCAATGCCCTAGTAATTGGCTGGGTGATTGAAGATGATTTTGGAGAACTGTTTCAAGATCAGTTTATGTAACAGTTTTGTTAGGAGGATGGCTGGCTTAGCACTTAGCATGACTTGTTTGGATTGTCAGGTGAAATGAACAGAACATATCTTTTATTCACCCAGGTACATATGATACAACATGGGTAAATTAGAAAAAAAAACATGCACACAAATACCATTGATCCGGAGTATGATTTATAACTTTTCATTTTTGATATTCAGTTTTTAGCCTGAACACATCAGATTTATGTGAAAAGTTCAATCAAAACATATGTATTTGTGCACAAATTATTGCCGCAGGGTTTTGCTCCAGTGTCGGAACTGAGGGCACAGTTCCAGTGAGTCAGAGGTTGCACCATACAACCAGATGGGATGATCCGTAGACTTTCACAGGTACTGCCTGACATGGTGTTTGTATCTGGGCCATCTTTGATAACCAGGAAATGGCAAAGTGGAAGTAATAGTAATCAGTTTTATCACCCAGTGGGAATGCAGATCAGTTGAAAACTAGAAGAAAGTGCTTGGCAAACTCAGCAAGATCTCTTTCAGAACTTGGATGCTGATGCTTTATGTCTCTCTGGCTTCCATTTTCCCCCCTCTGGGTACTTAAGGTATTTAACACAATGATGGGTTGCATTGCTGTAGATGGAAACAGGTGGCTGAAGTTTATATTTGATTAAGAAATTTGCCTTTCTGAGTTTTTAAGTTCCATACCTACCCAGTTTAGTATCAGAGATTATATTCCATCAGTTTCACAAATAAACTATGTTTTCTGGGTAAACCAGATCAGCCATTAATCACATGATATCCCAGTGTAGCTATTGGATGAATCCATTCATATAATTTTAATATTTCTTTAAACAAAGGTTGGATTAATAAAAATCATGGCATCTCAGCCACTGTTAATCTCAATCCACTTTAATTAACATGACGCCAAAACAAGAATATCCCCGCCCAGAATGTTTGTCGGAGGTTCTTGGACAAAAGGAACTATTGAAAGCAAGGTTCACGTGCATTTGTTTGTAGGAGGTTTTTATAGCTTTTCTCTGGTTAAAACAATATGCATTTTCATTTCAAGGCAGTCTGGCATAATGTTAATTATAGTGATTGTTGATTATGTTCAAATATTACATATTCTACACAATAAATCATAATTATGAATATAAATCATAAAATTTTGATTACTTGGATCATCATACAGTAGGATGATAAATCACAGAGTCATGTCAAATTAAATCATGCAAACTAAAATCATGATATCTAGTCTTTTAGATTACATGGACCTGAAGAATCACATTCTTTGATAAACAGAATTCTCAGTAGGAAGTATGATCAAAACAGGGAGGACATTTTAACTGGCCATGTTTGAAGCAGTCATTTTTTATCAGTGGCTGACACAGTTATTTTGGTCAGTGGCTGAAGTGGTCATTTTGGTCAGCGATGGTTCTAATCGAAAACATTTGTTATAAGTGCTAGCTTTTAGCTGATTGCGGGTTTGTGTTCTAAAGGAGCTAATTTCCAGTATTGACTACCCATGATGAGGGAGGCCAGCAATGTGAATCTCTGCATAGTAACTTAGGACTGATTGGTCTTTCTCCAGGGATGTTTAACTTAAAAGTGGTGAATAGATGATAGGAAGACCATAAGGAACTTGCACTGAGGAACCAGTGGTTGGAAGCAGGTGTGCTCTGTCAGTGCAAGAAGGTCATACAGATAAAAACACTTAGAAGAGCTCAATCTAATTGCCTTGCAATTAATTATGAGGCGGATTATGAGATAGGCCTTAATGTTTACTGGCATGTTAAACAGCATACAAGGTGGTGCCACAAGGCTGATATATTCAAGATGTATTTATGTACATGTCAGACTGCCCATAGCAATAAAATTTATTTATTCAATATCTTTAATGGCAATCAGAAACAAACCTCTTCACGGTAGTTCTGTATTGTTTTGTTAAACTGTTATCTAAGATATGCTATCTTGTTAATCAAAATTTGGATTCTAAAAGGTTTGGGGGGAGGATTTTGAGCTGCTTGCAAATTGCTGTTGATGATATTGCACACAATTTCACAGCAAGCCATTGAGATGTTGTGCAGTCATGCACACACCTACCAGTATAAGGCAATGGGGCATCAAGATGAGGCCAAGGAACCTTCTGGAAATGTTGTAAATGGCTTAGTAATCTTAAGATAGATCATATTCACAGATTATATGGTATCTGAGACTTGAAAAATGCTTTATACGGGCCAGATATCATCCCAGTTTTTCAGGTATTTATTGAATTCCTTTAGCTATAGAAATATCTTTTTGTGCATATCATAAAAATGTATTTATAAAATTATACACAAGGGCATATTTGTGATTTGTGGTGTGTGTGTGTGTGTGTGTTTATATGAAAATGTTGATCCTAATAATGTAAATATCAATTATATGTAAATCTTTATATCAGATAAAGAATTATATTATCATGTTTCCATTAAGACAGTTTAAAAGTATTTTACAAAACATATTTTGTGCAGAGTTTCATTTTGTTATTGAATGCTTTAAGAACTGTTTTCATGCCCAACCATTATGGCAAAGGTACGTAAAGTGTTACCTTCTTTCTCATTCTTCAAATAACTGAACACATTAAGAATTTCTGAAAGCCTCTGTTTGTTTAAAAAATAACATAAGCACTAAAAAACAACAGCAACAAGAAAAACAGGGAGAAAACATTATTATAATGATTGTCAGATGTTTGATTTAATCATATGATATTTATATTTTTGCCCACTTGGATTTTAAAGCCAAAGAGTAAACTTTTCAAATCTCTCCAAAGCAAAATCATATTCTAACGAATGATTTATTTATTTATTGCTCAAAATTTAATTGGTGGAACTATTTAATTACTAAATGAAGTGGAGATGAAATTATCTTGGAGCTGATTTAATGAATAAGCTTCTTGAAACTTAACTTTATACCGTTGCTTGAAATGCCGTTGTAGAGAGATACGGTTGTAGAGCTTTCATGAGCACTTGTACCATTACTCTTGTTATTGCTTTAAGGAAAAAAATATGGGGGGAATATCTTCTTTGCATTCATGCTTTCCTTGGAAGGCTGCCTCTGTTGTGGCAAAGATAATTTTACTTGGTGAATCAGATTTGCTGTGTTTTTCAGTCCCCTACCGGTGTTTATACCGGAGGGTACTATTATAGGTTAGCCTGATGGATGTCCGGAAATCGGATTCTTATCTCATATAGATGCATTCACACATTTTAGCAAACATATCAGATCCAGATCAGATAGCTTCTTACTTGCTGTTGCACTTTAGCTGATAAAAAAAAAACAACAACCAACCCAGTCACAGCTCAGTTGACTTTCTCACTCAAAGGTACAGATCAGAATGTCTGCAACATACGTTTTCTTCCAAAACTTTCTCTTTTACTTCCTTGCAAACAATCAGTGTCATGGAAAGATATGAGGTGAAGACAGATTCTTGGATCTTGCTCTGTGAGTTGTATCATAAACCTATATTGCTTTTGTAAGTCAGAGAGACCTGTGTTTAATTACTGAGTCATTAATTCAACAGAATCTGGTTTTAGAGGGCACAGGAGTCATCTTTACATGTTGTGGATTGGTGAGCGTCTTTGAAGTGAGTATCCATATACTGTGAGCCCTTTGCAATATTGTAGAAATTACATACGCTGCAGAAATCATTCAAGATGGAGGCTTTGTTAACCATATATAAAACTGCAATAAACATCAAGGTTAATGCTGCTACCTCTTGTCTCCTTAGAACAGATGAAAATATTGTCCATTGAAAACCAGAAGGGCTCATCAGCTTTCTTTTTATATATGCTGATGAGCCCGTCTGGCTTTCAATGGACAAATTATTTTCATGGTTATGATATTTTTACAGCCAGGTAGTGCACTGCTCTTGAAGGCCCGGTCAGACAGGCTTCCGCGAGTTGATCACGTGTAATTTTGCTATTAATTTTGCAATTTTTTTCTACACGCGGTGAAAATCAGCCAATTTGTCTCAAACGTGCTGGACACGCGAATGACAAGTGGACCACACGCGCGCGTGTGCTCCGTGTGTCCATCGCGTGTCTACCACGAGTCCTCCGTGTGTGAGCGCTTGTGATCAGAAAATGGGGTCACAAGTGATCACACGCAGCGCGTGTGTATCACTTGTGCTCCGCGTGTGAATCACCTGCCGATCACTTGTGCTCCGCTTGCCGCCCGCGTGTATAAAAGCCGCCGCGTCCGGTGTTCTCGATCAGTACTGATCCATATTCGGTAGAGTAAAGATGGCACCGAAAACAAAGAAGGGCAGCTCTACGCCCAAGATCCATTGGCGCATCCATATGGCTCTGACTCTTCTTTGTCTTCTCCTCACTCTTCTTCTACCATCTAGGGCTTGCTGAACCTGAAGAAGCTGGTTCTGATGTTGCTGGAACAGCATAACCAAAGCATTACGATGTGCCGGATCCATGTTGCCTCTTCAACGTCTTGATCACAACTGATGAAAATGGCCAACACGCGATCTTTTTATAGCAGAAATAACTAGTGGTACAAACGAGATTGGGTCGTGGACGACACGCGAATCAGTCGTGGTTCAATCGCGATTCAACGCGAAAACACGCGAATGGCCCGCGGATGACTCGTGACACAATCCCTGAGAAAGCCTTATACACGCGGAGCACACGCTATCACAGGTGCTAGGAATGCTGTAGACACGCGGATCACAAGTGGATGACAAGTGCTACACACGCAATCACACGAAGAAATTTTGCGTATGCCCGCGAGTGACCACTTGTCGTCCACTTGTGATCCGCGAGTGTACCGCGTGTTATCGCGTTTGGTCCGGGTTTGTACCGCGTTTACACCACGTGTGCGACACGCGGTGGCCATTGCGCCTAATTTTTGAGCAGCTCAAAAATAAAATCGGGTTCCGAGCGCGTGTAAAATGTTTCGCGCGTGTGCGCACTTGTTATTCGCGAGTCATCCGCGTTTCATTCGCGTGTCATTCACTTGTGACCGCGTTTACTTCGCGTTTGACAGTTTTTCCTCGCGATACACTCGTGATCAACTCGCGGAAGCCTGTCTGACCGGCCCTTGAGGATCAAGCCCTGATTATGCTTACTCAGTTCCCCATTGAGAATGATTTTGACATCATTACATGTACAGCCGAAATTGTAACATTTGGATCCGCTTAACTTTGCGATTCCTTGACAGGAAATATATTCATCATGATATAATACTATGTCTATGAGTGTCCATCTTTAATTTGTTTTTGTGTCACCTGCTGCACATAGGGATCACTTTTGTGTCGTCTGTCTGTTTGTCTTGTCTGTCCATCAGGCTGTTTTCGTCAGGCTTCAGCAGGTGACACACGTGTTCCAGAGAACACTCTTGTCATACTCTTCCAAATGACTTTTTTTTTTACCATATTTTTCTGTCAACAATTTCATGATCTATTTTTTACATTGATTTCCTCCCCAGAAGCTGAAGTGCTTGAATTGTGCTTAAATTGCCTTAACCAAGAAATTGACAACATCTCTAAAGAATCTGACAAATGCAAGTTGATCAATGAAATAATAAATTACAGTTTCAGATATGTATACAGATATTTCAATATTTGAGGTTTTATAAATAGGGGCCCATTAAAATGTTGATTATAATCATTTACCTTGAATGAGCCATAATGCTTTTAGAGTAGCTGCACCTGTCAGCAGGCTTTTATTTTTCGCTGTGGATAAGCAGATTTTACTAAAACTTTTATATTTTAGGTTGATTTGGAAACAAATTCTTACAATTTGTGCTACAAAGTCACTCTTGATGGTTTCTGGGTTGAACCACTACCTTGTGCCAGGTCATGAAAAATCCTTGTCCCCAACAGTGTTTGAATCCACAACTTTATGAGTTTTTCCCTTATTTAATCTACTATGTCACTTGGCTTGGAGCTTGTCAATACAGTCAGATTATTATAAACAATCGCTTCTAAATAACAGCCAACCTGCGAACAAAAAACAGGAGAATTTAACCTCTGAATAACAGCCACCTCCTAATAAAGGCCAGATTTCAGTTTCCTTTGAGTGGCCTTTGTTCACGGGTTTGGCAGTATATTGTAAAAAGCTCTTAGGCATCCCAGAGATTAGTTCATCACACTGCCTTTCAAACAACAGTGGTGCAGGAATTTGGTCTAGTATACAGATCCTGCTAGTACTAGTAGAGAAATCTTTTTCCAGAGAGAAAGGTATGTTGTAGCGTTTACATGTACTTAACATTAGCACATCTAGATGTGATGATTAATCTATTCTTTTTTTTTCCACCCCAGAAAAATACTTTGTATGCCTGACAGGACAGATATTGGGGGAAAATTGGAAAACCAGTGGAAGATAAGCCCTAATTAAACACAATATGATAGGCTGTCAGAAGGCTTTAGAACCCGGAGTTCAGGATTAATGTTTTATGCTTCTGTTATTGAAGCTGTCAGTATTGTGAGAGATACATTACTCCGATCTTCAAGTTCCTCTCCTGAGAACATTTTGTGCATGGAACTATCCTAAATACATTTCCTTGTTGTCCTTTTGGATGGATGGATCTCTTCTATATACATTGTTCAGGCTCCCTAAATTTCCTTTTAAATTTTTCCTCCCAAATACATTTGTACATGGATCTTTTAAATATTTGGAATTTCAATGTTTATTCATTTACACATGCACGATGCAAACGCTGCCGGCTTATTCGGTCAACTCGGTTGTTTTCATCCATAGACTACTTCTCTATGCGTCATTAGTTAATAAGAGAACTAAAGAAGGAATCAAGAGACAAGCGATCGTATTAAATTCTCGTTTTAGATTTATAATAACTACATGTAATTGCAAGTAAACTTTATATTTCATGTTTGTTCTTTTAGATACGTCGAAGATCTGAAAGAAATGATTTCTTTTTTATTCTTATATGATCACGTTCATGTACAATGTATGAATGCATACTCCATTCAATGCGTATGATCTATTTTTCACACTATCATTAAAGTTTGGGAACAAAATTCCATATATAATCAATAAATGAAACATCAAAGGAGTTACCTTTTTATTTAATTAATTACCGATCTGGCCATTTACCGAAACAAGACTGAACACAGAATTAAAAAAATCGTATCGTATTGTTGGTAATCTATAATTTTAGCCACATATACTAGCTGTAGTTGTTTTCGTCCATAGACACTTATCAATCTTTTTTTTCTAATTCTTTTAATAAGAAAACGAATAGAATTGACGATTATACGAATCTGTGTATACAATGTATGATTACTCATTATTGGAAGACAGACAAAACAACCAACCCCAAATGATTTTCAAAAGACGGATAAAAACATTCAATAGTTTTAGGAGTGGAAAAATCGAGCCCATTTTATCTTTATAATTATCTGTACCATCACCAGGATATGTATGGAAAAGCGAGCATTTAAAGTTATGCTTTCGGCAATTAATTCCTAATTTCCTATCAGTTTATCGAATAAATTCAAAAAATGCAATCGATCAATAAGTTCATCTTATTGAGTTATTCCTTAGATAGATGAAAGCGAGTAGTTATAATTATGCTTTCGGCAATTAATTCCTAATTTCAGTTTATCGAATCAATTTAAAAATTAAAAAATTAAATTTAATTAGTTAATAATGAGCATGATAGTTCAAGTTTTAAATTCATTGTATATATATCACATCTAGGCTAATGAGAGAGAGAGAGAGAGAGAGAGAGAGAGAGAGATGGCGGAGAGAGAGAATTACACATGAGTCGTCAAACGTTAAGTTACATGTACCAGGCCAAGGTGACGATTTACGTATAATCCGAGTCCAGCTACACAGTCTGACACCTAACTTCCTCAAATGTACTCTTGGTCTTGGGTGTCAAAATTAATTATTTCCTGTGCATAGATTGTGTATCGTGTCAAACTGGAATACACAGGAAGTCCCTGCTGAACGACACAATGTGCCACCAGCACGATAGAGTATAAATTCCGAGCCAGCAAATTTTGAGTTACATTTTACCTGTAAACGGAATAAATAGTGGTTATAATATTCGTGAGGACTGAGGAGACCTAGGAAATCGGTAAGTTGTATTTATTAATTTATATAAAGTTAAAGCAATGTGCATTATGAAATATGGTATATCCAACAGCATAAGTTGTATTTCATTTTTTTTTTCATGCATAAAGCAGGACGCAAACACATGATAATATGTGTTTTTTTACCTCGATCAAGACTCATTTCCATCAGGGTTCTAGTACAATAAGCCGAATGATTTTACACCGTGACATGTTACAGTTTAGAAATCTATATGTTTATGTCCATCTCGGACAGAAGTTTTTAACAGCTGAACGGTTAACACGTTACACACGATATAAACGATGCTACACGGACCACACGTTGAGAATGTTACACGGTTACACGGTACACGCACGCACGTTACACGCACATTACACGGACACGGAACGCACGTTACACGCACGTTACACGCTAAAAATGCCAACTTGAACGCGAGCCGCACTGTACATGGAACTATCCTAAATACATTTGTACAATCCTGGATCTATCCTAAATACATTTGTACATTGATCTCTTATAAATACAGATTTATGACTTGATGAGTATTAATTTACTTAACTTTCATATTTAATGGTATATGAAACAATGGATTTTTCTTTGCCATGCAGACTGTGTATGAATCTAAGTTGAATATAAATGGGCAAAGAAACAAGAACATGATCAGACAGCTTCTTGAAGGCAGTCCTGCTCTGCTCAAGATCTGTTTGCCATTGTGTCAAAACAAGTCATTATAAGCTGACCCTACTAGGTGGCATGCAGGCTGCTTAGGATTGCTTTTGTTGAGATGAGATCAGGATACAGTACAACTTTTTCAGACTGAAGATTGATTTCTGCAAGATTTGGATATTCAAAGGTCTTCCAAGCCGTAAAACAAGTTATTGGAGTGCTAAATCAAGAACTTATTTGGTAAATTTGTATTGCAGACTACTGCGATTTAACAAAATGGAAACCCACTTGAATATCTGTCAATGGCATTGGTGTTTATTTTATTGTTTGTTTATGGTTGCAGGTTCCTCAGTGCTGAATAAGTCTAGATATTGGTATACCAGGGGGAAATCTTTGGAAATGCTGTGAGCTCATGTCATAATTTTTTTAAGTGCACCATTCTTTGGCCCTTATAAACTGTCACAGGCTGTCTGGAAATAAAGCTGTTTTATTTGTTGGATACTGTGTTCGTGTTCAGACTTTCTAATTTGCTTTATCCATTTTAAGCAGATGTTTACAGTTTTGAAGCAGAAGGTCATTTTTTGCAGTTCAAGATCTTATCATGATTGTAGAAGTTAGATTTGAAGCCCTTGATGACGTGACTGGTCACCTAGGTGAGGTAAATGGACCAATTAGAAAATATACAAAAGTCCTGTTTGATCAGGTAAAAAATTAATCATACTGTTAATTCTATACATCAGTACCTTAGAGGTTAGAGGGTAAGGCTGGACAGAATGAGTGAGTGACTTTCCATTTGGCTTGAATTTTCAATGGTCCTGTTAGGTTAGATAGTTTATCTGAATGGGTAAGGCCAACAATAAGAGAAGTTCCTTTTCTGGTCGCCCGACCGACCCTCTTTTTTTTACGAGCGACCCTAAAGTTTTTTTTACCTTTCTGCCTTTATAAAAATATCTTTCCCCCTTTTTTTACCTTTTGTTCCATGTAAAAAAAAAAATCCCGATCTACCAACCTCCTTTTTTTTTTTTTTTGCTGGAGACCAGAAACAGAACTTGGGGGGGGGGGGGGGCTAAGGTTAATCTGAGAGACCTATTGGGTGCCAAGGTAAGCCATCTGGAAGTTCTGGCCAAGAGTTACCATGTTGTTACACAGGAATGTTTAATAAGAATCCATATGGCAAATCAGTTTGATGATGATGTTATAGATACACTTAACAATGTTTCTGAAGGAGTCAGAATAGGCTGTTCCTGTATTGAGAAATAGAAGTGTTTACTTTCCAACTGCACACTCTACTTTAAGCCAAGGATCTGGTTGGGATCTGTTGAAATAAACAATATCATTGTCAGTATTACATGGTTGTTAATTTCTTTGGAATGAAACAAACATGTTGAGGGTTTTGTTTTAATTATCAAGGAATGAAAGTGTCTGAAATTTTGCCAGTTAGAAAGTTATTTGAACATTTGAAAATAACTGATTTTTCTTCTGAAATTGTGTGGTTCTACCATTAAGTGCATATGTTTTTTTGTTTTGGAATACAATAGTATTTTGTTTTTATTTTTGATTTGATTGATCATGGCTTATATTTAATCACAAAATGTGTGATTTTAGGTGTGAGCTTTTTATTCAAGATAAAAGAATATGTTAAAGTTACCTAAAATGGTAGACTCAGTTTCATTATGCAAGCAAAACTAAAGGAGATCTTAGAAAAAATGATAAAAGTTAACAGTATAATAAGAACTGTATTTCATGGTATCATCATATGGTACTATATCTTGATCACAGTATGCAGTGCTGGGTTTTCACTACTTCATGAACACAATAAATGTGCATTTTCTAGTTACTGGTGTCATTTGCACTGAAAGATCGAAAGAAGGGCGGTTTAATTGGAAATCGCAGCAAGATCTGGGAGCGAGATACAGCAATGTATCTGGGCAAGCCTCGTCAGCATTGACAGCAACCCCACGGCGATTATCTCATTTTGAAGACGTTTGTGCCTTCCCCTAGTTTCTATACACATTAGTTTGAAATCAGAGGTGTTTAAATATTTCATGTTTCCTTGCCATACAAGATGCTGGCATTCATCTTTTTCTCAAGCTTCTGCAGATATTTGAGGTTCCTTAAAGTGCCATAAGACGGGCAGGAATGATTTTAGATATAAAGGATGTAAGAAAAAAACACAAAAAAACCATTTAGGATGTGTATAATGATGGATAGATAGCATGAATATGATATAATAGAATGAAGTTCTAGAGATATTGAGAAAAGTCATGAAAAAAAACAACAACATCCTATGTGTATACAGAGAAAAAAAGTATGACGCCAATTAATTAACTGCCCTTCAATACACTGGATTTCAAGGAATCTTATACATAGAAGATGTTTTGATAAATTTAAAAAAAATCCCAGGCATTTTTGACTTTTTCAGTCTCTGACAGGGATTGGGTGGTGATCAAAATTATTTCTTATACACATGCATATTTCTCCGAAAGTATTATATTTTAAGTTGGTAGCATAAATGAATAAGTAAAGCAACACAGGCACTTGCACTGCATGATGTAGATGGCACGAAGAGGCCCACATTTTAGCAGAGTGGGAACTACGTGTTAATGTATTATAATGTGTCTTTTAATTTGCACTGTATGTACACATATTGTTTGTGCCAGGATATGGCTGTAGTTTTGAAATTTCAAAGAATTTTCATATGTTTTTTTCAGAAATCAAAAGTACCGTAAACACGCATGTATTGTGCGCACTCATGTATAGTGCGCACCCCGAGTTTGAGGTTCAAAACCTTGGTAAAAATCTATTTCCCTTCTATAAAGCGCACTCATTCTTCTTACATCGAGGAGACTGCCATTTTGTTTAGCCGCGGTGTTTTGTGGATATTCGATTGAACTACAGGTAACAAAAGTTCTACTGCCAAGCAATGATCATAATTCACACCTCTAGTATCTACATTCAGCTTGCATTGTTACGGTATTGTTCATTATGGCCAATAGTTTGAGTAATTGTCTTCAAATGTTGACACCTTGTTGCTTGTTTGTTACAGGTTCCTTTCCAAATGGAATTTTGCAGTACACAGTTATCTTTAACCGAACAGTTTTTCCAAAATGGAGCTAACTAGCTAGAATATCATCTGAATGTACTAAAAACAATCAACTGATGGTATAATCATAACATAATGAGATTCATGGTTTGTCTCAGGAATGACGCTGCGAATATCGCATTTGGCTTCTTATTATGTTAAGTACAGTACAGTACTGAACGAGTTCTGAGTGATTCACAGCAATATAAACAAATGAGAACAATGGTTTCGTAAGCATTTATTTCACAATTATATTGAAGAAATCACAAACACACAACAAATTTCTGGCAAGTATAAACGATAGAGCTTTTATACCAATTTAAAATATGAATGCAAATCATATAGACTTCGCCGATATGGCTTCCTAGTGGGTGGGGTAAAGTTAGGAAAAACTGAATTTTCATGTATTGTGCGCACTCCTTTTCGGAAATCAAAATTGAAGTCATAGAAATATGGCTCAATACTTAGATCAGTATTCTTATCTGATGGCTGCGCCAATGGATGTATTCGATTCAGTAGATATAGGGACCTTCTATTCACAAACATAAGATTTATTTTTAATCTAATATCTTTGATTCTCCTTGATTTGAAGAGTTCTTTTCATATGAGTCTATGCAAACGTACATGTTTTGGCTGTGACTCACTGTTTGTATTTGAATAACAACAGACAGACTATGTATTCTCAAAAGAAAAAATGTTCATCTTGTATTATAACAATGATTTGAAATATGGCTCTTGCAATTTTAATCCATTAAATTGGCAAAGAGGATGACATATGGGGTTTTATTTAAAGCAATAATCTTGATTCTAGGAGAAAAATCTGAGTTTGAGTTTAAATAATAATCTTAAAGTGCAAAGGCTCATGGTTTACCCATGGCCGGGTTGCATAAGTTTGATGACAGAATCTGATTTGCAAGCAATGATAGAACTTTTCAATAGTCACATTAGTTTTTTTTGTAATGATAAACCTTTGTTACCTTTGTAATGATAGAGCTGAGGAGCTTGGGTATAAGAAATGGCAAAACTTATGACTAAACATGTGTTGCATTTCCTGTGTGCATTAGTGAGCATAAAAAATGATAACCCTTTCCCTCAATTATAGACTCATTTTGACGCACTCAATAAGTACCACATAAAGCCTGATCTGCAAAAAGCCAAACTCTAACCTTATCAAATTTAATTGTAAAATCCTCATTACCAGACCACTGAGGAGCAGCGAACAGCATAAAACCTGATCAGCCTGCGAGTTACTCGCAGGCTGATCTGGTTTTATGCTGTTCGCATAGGTCTTTTCATGGTATCCTCTATGAGGGAAAGGGTTAAAGCCTTAGTAATGATACTACTAGTGTTGCACTGCCTGTGTTGCATTAGTAATGCTAGAACCTTTCTTATAAGAAATTATAGAAACTGGGTTGCATCAGTAATATTAGACCATGGATTGTATAAGTTAATATAGAACCTTGATTGCATTAGTAATTATAAATAGAATAAATTACTTTATTAGAAATGTTAGATTCTCGATTGCTATTTCACTACTAACTATTACTAACAATAGAACATTGGTTGTATTGAAAGTGATAGAACTGGTTCCCACAGGTCTTGACAAAACACTTAAAATTGATGTTTGTATTGAAAAACCCTTAAAAATCACATTTTGCCTTATAAACCATTGAAAAAAAAACTTAACTTAAAGGTCTTGAAATCACAGTATAGACTGATCATAAAAAAGAAGTGTTTATCAAGATATTAAAAAATTGAAATTCATCCCTTTCATGCCTTAGAATTTAAAACAGAAGTTGTGGTTTATGCAAGTCCTTAATTTTTTAAATTTTGCTTTAGAAAATTGGTATGAACCATGTTTTATAGGTGCATAATTAATGCCAGTAAGTTAACCTGTACGTTAGTGTTAGCCCCATCCTTTTGGGCGTCTGATACATTGATTCTCATGCATCCTTGGAGTTCACCATATGAATTTTTCACTTTGAGTTTACCATTTGAAATATTCACTTTGAGTTCACCTTATGAAATATTCACTTTGAGTTCACCTTATGAAATATTCACTTATGAGCTGTCTTACAGAAGGAAAGTTTTCAGCATTACTGCCACTTCTTATTAGCTGGATTGCCTAACTGCCATCACCATTTTGTACAGCCGTGATATCCTTGTTAGCTAAAATCTTCAATGAAGATCGCTGCTACCCTCATAACTCTTATTACAATCAGTAGAATGGTTCTAAAGATGTCAGGGGGTAGGCTGAAGTGGTTTCAGGTAGTCTTGTGTTCCAGAGAGTGCCCATCATGTGCTTGGAACTCAGGATTGGGCTTTATGCCCTCTTTTACCCAGTAATAGTAACCTGATACTGTCAGACATTTGACAGGTTCTACAGTTGTTTGTACAAGATTTGGGTACATGCTTACTTTGATGAACAGTCTGCAGATTCTTAAACAATCCATGAATTGATGTTTTTATGTTAGTAAGAGAATTTCTTTTAAGTTATGTCTTAAATCTAATTATAGTCCGTGAATCAGTTTTTAAATAAGTCACTCAAAGCTTAAATGTTATTGATGTATTGTTTTAAAAACAACAAATTCAAAATTCATTGTTTTTAAATAGGAACCCTTTAAAAAGGACATCCTTTTCTTTATGGTTTGAACTAATGTGGCACAGTTTTGTCATTTAGTTGTTTTGTTATTACATTTATCAGTATTATTGGAATAAATCATCTATTATTTTGTGCATATAAAGCATAATAATGTCAAAGGGTTTTCAGCTTTTCAATTTAATTTACACAAGTTGTGAAACATGTTTTTACAATTTAATTTGATCCCTCAGTTGTATCAATGCTTTTTGAAATCAGAAGGTTTTGCAAAGTTTTGCGCCTCTAACCCCATTGTGGGGATCAAACTCACAACTTTTGAAAGATCCATAGTCAACTTTAAACTAGATTGAATCCACAACACCCTGCCAGTTAATCATATTCTGATGCTAAATCAGCAGGGTTTTACAGAGTTGTCCCCCTTGCTTATATTAGGATAATATTGACACAATCTTTCCTGCACCTGGTACCTATATCGCACCTACATCCCTCTGATCAAACAGCTGCACAGTGTTCCGAGAAGGCTCAAATTGACAGTTAATTTTGCCATGAGGATGAAATCATGATGTGTTCCTGAACTTCTTGGGAGACATTTGAATGGCCAATTACATTCGTTTCTCCTTAGCCCGATCCAAACATGCAATTTAGATTTGAGACAATGACATTTTTTATGGCAGTTCATTTGGAATTGCATTTTGAAGGTTTAGTTATCAGAGGTTTTGAAAATTTGTACAACCATGATTAGCAAAAAACAACTGCATATTCATGTTATACAAAAAACTTAGCTATACATCATTAAGACATAAATCAGATACATTGAAAGTGTGGGCTTGTAATATTAAGTGTTCTTACTTGCCTTATTTCTCTAGAAAATGATGCATTTTGCTTTCTTGGAGGTCCATGACAGAAATAGAAATTTCATGGATGAGAAATTAAGGTGTTTCTACACATATTAAATGCTTTCTCTGTTTTAAGTGCATTTAAATATATAGCAGTAATAAAAGGTCAGTTTCAGTCAGTTATTTTATGTAAGTGTATGTTTATAATTAGCCTAATGAGTTTCCCTGCATTTCAGGTTTTGCAAGGGACTTTAAGATTGCAGACTTGATCTGAACAAAAATCACTAACAACAAACACATTCAAGCTCTATGAACAAACTCACCTGAATTCCATATTTTCTTGTGAAAAAATATCTTCAGTAAAACTTAAATCCAAGAAATGAATCACATCATTAGTTAATGATAAATCAAATAATTATAGAAGAGAAAACAGAACAGGTTCTCTTAAGTGCAAAGCTGATAGATGTAGTTATATGATTGTAGACCTTGTTTGGACAAAGTTATTTTTCACAGTCTTTGATGGTTAATCTTCTAACTAGATTTGCATTATTTCCAATGGAATGAAGTGATGATTTTACTGTGGATATAAAAGGGCTGATTAGTGATCCCAATTGGACTGGATTAAATTAGGGGATCAGTTTGTTCATGTCTCCCCATGTATAATCTGTTATAATCTTTTTAGAGATGTCATTCGGATTTGAAGGTAAACAGATTGGGGCCATTTCTTATAATGTTTGAACTATAGATTTTGTAGTTAAATACTGTTGTTTATACAGTTAATTTATTTTGTCACCTGCTGTAAGCATAGGGATCACTTTTCTGTTGTCTGTCTGTCCGTTACTTTTTTTTTCCATCACGCTTCAGCAGATGACACATGTGTTCCAAACAAAACGCTTGTTTCTTCTTCTTTTTTCCTTTATTTAAAGGATTTTTTTTTTTCAAAAATGAAATTTCAGTAAAAATAGATAATTTTTATTCATGGTCATGAATCAGTTGTTTTAAGGTGAAAAACCGTCAATTAAAATCATCATCATCATCATTGTCGTCATTTTTGCCATTATCATAATCATCATCATTATAATCATTATTGCTGTAGTTGTTGATGAAATCTTACAGATAGAATCATACAGACATGATTGTTGGATAAGACACATTCCTGGTATTTCAGAACACTGTATAATGGTAGTATAAACCAGAAAGGGGCACATTTTTCCCTGGTAACAACCAGGAGCCATAATGGCTTCTGTTAATAATGTCATTGTGCTGACTGACATAGTCTTACATACTGTGCCTCCTACACATGTGCAATACAAGTGTACTTAACAGATTATGTATTACTGTAGGTACTGAGTAGAGATTGTATGGTTCTTTTTTTTTTTTTGGCAGGTATTATTACTGTATGTATATTTTTTCAGGAATGTGCAGAAAGGTTAAGAGGTAGGTCAGTTTGCAGCATATTTTATAAAGAAATGTGCTATATGTATCTGTCAAGTTCTGCCATGTCTCATTCTACCCTATAATCAAATTACATGAAGACAAGGTATTTATCATTTTAGTGATAATTTTTGGATGCTTTTTTTAATGTCTGGGTGGGCTTCAGGCGCTTTAGGGCGTCGTTTTAATCTGCTGTAACTTCTGACTCACTGTCCTTCAGTGGATTGCTTCAATGTTTGGACA
>CM037778.1:83195025-83218074 GCA_021229015.1 Solen grandis
TTAGAGAGGTTTAAATATATTTACTTCAGTAAGATAAGCTAGTGCAGAAATCATTTATGTCAAATGGTACATTATTGAAGGGCTTTTGTATGGTGGCTGATTTCTGCCATTTCGTGTTGTCGTGTCTTCGCCCCGAAAGGCAAAATAAGGAAAACATGCCATATTGTCGTTATTTCGCCTGTCGCCTTTCGGGGCAAAGACACGACAACACGAAACATGTCAGGCGAAATAACGAAAATTTAACAGGCGAAAGGACAAAAAGTTTCGCCTTTGAATGTTTCGTGTCCGCGGGTCGAAACCTTTCGTGTTGGCGCCCTTTGTTTGTCTTGTCTTCGTGTCTTTGCCCCGAAACGCGAAAGGCGAAATAACGACAATGTTGCAGATTTCGTGTTGTCGTCCTTTCACCTCAAAGGCGAAAGTCGATATAACGAAAATGACTGTACATTTCGGGTTTCGCCTTCCGGTAGACATGCGCATCTAATAGTTAAAACAAAGTCTTTCTATTAATGGATACTCAAAACCGTACAAAAATAATATACATGTATATTCACAACATCCATGATACGGAAAATATATTTGGAAGCTTCAGTGAAAACATATTTCAATTGTAGCATAATTGAACCGCTTGAAACTCTATTTATTGTTCAGGCACATTAACTTATAATGATTTAAAAAAAGCTAACATAAATTATACTTATACGTAAGCATCTACATATAATGTGTATTAAAACATCAATTTTATTACTCAAAAGGATATTATCGGCGTATATATTCTGCTGCAGTGAAATAAAGCTATCTTCACCTGGCATTGTTGATATTTACAGCAAGTATGCATATGTGTAAACGTTCTGCGCATGTCTACCGGAAGGCGAAACCCGAAACGTACAGTCATTTTCGTTATTTCGACTTTCGCCTTTCGAGGCGAAAGGACGACAACATGAAATCTGCAACATTGTCGTTATTTCACCTTTCGCGTTTCGGGGCGAAGACACGACAAACAAAGGGCGCCAACACGAAAGGTTTCGACCCGCGGACACGAAACATTCAAAGGCGAAACTTTTCGTCCTTTCGCCTGTTAAAATTTCGTTATTTCGCCTGACATGTTTCGTGTTGTCGTGTCTTCGCCCCGAAAGGCGACAGACGAAATAACGACAATATGGCATGTTTTCGTTATTTCGCCTTTCGCCTTTCGGGGCGAAGACACGACAACACGAAATGGCAGAAATCAGCCACCATACTTTTGACATGTTTAAAATGAGCCAAACATGTTCTTATTCAGGACATTAGTTTGTTTCCCAAAAGATAACTTGAAACTTGTTCAACATTGAATTTCAGCTACAAGTGAACCCAGCACTGTATTCTGAAAGTGCTAGTGTCAATCTCAGGAGGAGGTCTTGGAAGAGGTGAGAATTTGTTAAATAGCCAACAATGATTACTTGTGCAATACTGTATTGTCAAATTTTAGCTTGACATACCAAAGTTTGGAGAAATGGTACTAGTATAGTTCCCTTGCTTGGGCTCAGTATATAATGGTTGTTCCAGTACTGGTTAGCTCGGTGTCAGGATAATGTTACTTGGTGTGGTACTATGCCTCGTGTCTACAGCGTGGTTGCAGAACAATATCAGCCTCAAGTAGACATAGTCTCTAAATGACTAACAGGCTGTTATTGCTCTTTATTGCTCTCTTTACAAATCACAGTATTTTTTCTGTGATTAATCTTCTGAAGAGTCATGAAAATTATATTGGATGAATACTAAGCCGAAAATATTAAAATGCTTTCGATAAAAATGCATCCTGCCATTTACCCAACATATGCAGTCTTATGAAAAATAATCTTATCTATGAGACCGTCCCTTGTGGCTGAGTGATTAGAGTGTCCGCCTCCAGAGTGGAAGAGTGTACATTTGATCCCTGGCTGTGGCACGCCATAGTTGTTAAAAAATGGTAAATGTATTAAATAGCTCCCTTAATATAAAGGTAGTTCCAGGACTGGTTGGCCCAGTTTCAGGATAATGTGATTGGGTGTGGCATCATGCCACATGGCTATGGCGTGATACTGCAAAGTGGCAGCACTATATCTGTCTCAAGTAGACATCATCTCCAAATGACTGAAATACTGTCGGTGTGAAGTTTAACCCAACAAACATCTAATCCATGGCTCATCTTAGGCATATGAATTGGGCATGAGGTCAAATACTTGGTAACAGTTTAGTTTAAACATATTTTATATAATACATGAAATGGGGTTGGACTACAAGTTCTACCAACTTTGAGTCAGACCTTCCCCTACAGTGCAATGTTAAACAATGTGTTCTTCTTCTTCTTTCGTTTTCTGCCCACATTCAACATATTTGAATATACCGAGAAGTGTTCATAAAGAGACAGAAGAACAATCAACAACAACAAAGAACATATACTGTAGAGAGGGTAAAAGAGAAAGAGAGAGGCGGTTGGGGGTGACTTAAAATGCCCCAGAATACCACTATAACGTGACATGTTCACGGAACTTAGATATTATTGTTATGTACTCGATATATGTTTTGTTTAACCTTTTCCCTCATATAGACTCATTTTGACGCACTCAGTAGGTATCACATAAAGCCTGATCTGCAGAAAACCACAGTTAAACCTTACCAAATTTAATGATAAAGTCCTCATTTCCAGACCACTGAGGAGCAGCGAACAGCATAAAACCTGATCAGCCTGTGCATGTTCGCATAGGTCTTTTCATGGAGTCCTCTATGAGGGAAAGGATTAAACTGTTCATGTAGTAACCTACTGTTCATGTTGTTTGATATGGTATGGTGGCATATTTCTGCCAGCCACTTAGCTATGTCGAAACTTTTCTGAAAAATTGTCACATATTCAGTTAGTATCTGGCAAGTAGAAAACTTTCGTGTTATCATCTTAGGTTTCATAACAGGACAAAACTGCCTGTTTGTGCCCACTTCTGCCAGCTATATATTCACTAAAGATAAGTAGATATCTCGCCTTTTTTCGTGTTATTCAGTTAAATTATGTCGATAACAGGCACTTTTTCACATAATTATCTGGAAAAAAGCATGATATCCAGCTAACCTAAGTGAATATGTGATTGGCAGTAGTGGGCACTAACAGACAGTTTATTCCTGTTAAGATACCTAAGTGGATAACTTGATTTTTTTATACTTGCTAGATACTAACTGAATATGTGACAATTTTTCAGAAATGTTTCGACATAGCTAAGTGGATAAGTGGCTGGCAGAAATATGCCACCATAATATGGTGTATTTTTTCTTTTTATGTGTAACTTCCTCTTTTATGTTAAATTTCGATAGAAGAAGTAGGAGAAGACGTTTTATATATTGTTTTTGGAAAATATAGTAAAAAAAAAACTCTTAAATTCTCATGAATATATCTTTACACAAATAAGGAATATATGGTTTTACAATAAGACATCATCGCGCAAATTACACAACGTCAACTTTTTTGTCAAGATTAGAAACGTCAAATATAACAATGAGATGCCCTCGCATTGTTTACTGTTTCTCAAAATAATCAACCGAGTGGTGGCCATGGTGGCCGAGTGGTTAGAATGTCTGCCTCGGGAGCGGGAGGTCGTGGGTTCGATCCCCGGCCACGACATACCAAAGTCGTAAAAAATGGTACTGTTATAGCTTCCTTGCTTGGCGCTCAGCATAATAGGGTAGTTCCAGGACTTGAAGGCCTAATGTTAGGATAATGTGATTGGGTGTGGTATCATACCATATGTCTATGGCGTGATACTGCAGTGTGGCAGCACGATTTCTGTCTCAAGTAGACATCGTCTCCAAATGACTGAATACTGTCGGTGGGACGTTAAACCCAACAAACAAACAAACAAAATAATCACAACTAGCTTCCATATATCGCTTGTGACGGTTAACAAAGTGCTTATACACGTTAGCGAAAGAATCTATTGTTGAGCAATTCAGCCACTGACTTGAACCGTTTACCCTGCAACTTGATTTTCTGCTTTCAGTCAAAATTATAACATTATTTTATTATTAATTATTATGATTACTATTATACTGATATTATTATGATAATATTCATTATTATTGCAGTTGTTTATTTCTCATAATTAATAATACATCTAATTATTAAAACTCGTATGGTTGAGATAAAATACACAGGAATATAGCGAAGTACATAGGAGCAATGTTCTGGGAATACGGAGGATGAGGTAATCAGCGACAGCTCTAGACGCATGTCGGTACTGTGTGTGCAGGGGAGTTGTCCTCATGAAGCAACTATGTTGAGGCACATCTTTATTATCATCTCCCTTCGCCCTGTGTCTTCTTGCAGATCTTCTTGCCCCCTATACATATTCTGTGCCATATCTTGAATCTGCTTTCCTTGGGTTGACTTGCCTCATTTTTCAAGTGTCTGAGTTGGTGTCATGTCGATATTATGACAGAAACATGTATGGCGCGATTTTCAATTTTTGCCGTGTCCGTCATTTTCTTACGTTTTCACTATACCGCATTATTGTTAATGTATGTTGTTGTGTTCAAAAACAGACATAATACTCCAAAATTTATTAAATTTCATCGTTGAAAGTGCATGATGCTTACATATAAGATATAAAAAAAGGCTTGTATATACTCTGGTATACACATACTTTAAAGGATACGATTATATCCCACTTGCTTGTTGCTCAGCGCATGGAGGCCGCTTCAGGACAAACTAGCCAAGTGGCAGGATTTTGTAACTGGGTAGGGGAATCCTGTATTACTATTTTAGCGAAGTATCCCATGTGTCATGTGCTACACATACCTCACTTATACGGATTGTACCTAGGTCTGTATGTATAATGTTGTCATAGCGAGGTATCCCATGTGTCATGTGCTACACATACCTCACTTATGGACTAAGACCACAATTACCTGCCCTTGGTTACCCTGTATCCGGATGTGCCTACACAGAAAATAGTGACCCTATTTAATGCTGAATTAAGGTGAGTTTTTGACTGAAAGACATGCAATAAAGGATTAAATTCTATAGAACACAGTTAAAATAGTCATAAAATGCCCAATTTGGAGGCCTTATTGCACAACAACCTTAAAAGTTGAGCATTACTGAGAGGGGAATTTTTGAGAAAATTGGTGTAAACCGGTCACTAAATTCATCGTATGTTATTTAACCTTAAATATGTCAAAAAGTAGTTGGGTGACCCCATGTTTAAAATGTACAGAATTATTTCTCTTGAATAGATCTATCTAATGAGGGTAAGTTTGGATGTCAATTTCCCTTACAGAAATTGTCTTTTTTCATATATGCTTATATAGAACATATAGTAAAATTAATTGTGGTCTTAGTCCTGATATAGGCTGGTTTATGAGAGGGGGGTGACCTACTTTCATTATTAATAACTTTTTTATTATGCATGTTTTTTACTTGAAATTTGGCACAGTTATTGCTTATAAAGATATAAATGTGTTCCTATGTTTGTTTAAGAAAATATATAATATTATTTATAAAATTTTACCAGAATCTACTTTCGGTTTGAAAGATACATGTTTATAATAGCCATGACAACAGCAGGGTTCAAAATAATAAAAAAAATCATGCCTCAGTTTGGTATTAAACAGCAGAATGGGACAAATGGGAGTTAAATATTCCATTTTACTAGCAGAAAAAAATGTCCAAAATGAGAAAAACTGCCATGGTAAGTCAAGTTCTACAAACCAGAGACTCCTCAAGGACCATTTTTCAGATGCAGTTTAGCATACTATCCAAGTTGACATATTGCGACACAGTATGAATCATAGAATTCTGCTTGAAAAGCATGATTGTGATGTTCCGCATCTGTGCCATGAGTTACTCTGCATAAATGTGGAACACTTTAGACTTGAGCCCCATGATATGAACATGAGACAGCAGATTTGTATTAATAAGGGGAGATGCTTAGCTCATGATGGCTGTCATGAATGCCGTGACAGCTAGTGTAAGTATTTGGCAAATTTTCTTTCTTCTTATTTATTTATTTCATTTATTTCTTGGTTATGTGATTCTTTGTTTAAGGGATTGTGCTGTCTTTGGGGGACCATGTGTTTGTAGTGTTTTCATGCTTATATGTATAAACTCCTCTCTCTCTCTCTCTCTATATATATATATATATATCTCCCTCTCTCTCTCTCTCTTTATCTCTCTCTCTCCCCCCCTCCTCTCTCTCTCTTTCTTTCTCTGAAAAAGAATCAAAACAAAAAACTCAAATACACTATATTTTTAAGACAGGACAGTGTCGCTTTAATAAAAGTGGTTAGTTTTCATGGTGTAGAAAAATGTGTACATATTTTTCTTCATCATGTGAACTGGTAACTTCAATTAAAAGGCTCATTCACTGCTATAATGTAAAACTCAGTGACACATTCCAGCATCTTATTTACAGGCTCTTATGAAAACAATAATATTCAAATAAAGGACAAGCAAGAGCTTCCATTTATTAAAAAGCATTTATTTTTACTCTAGGAATGCAGTTCAACAGAATTCACCACTTTACTGTGTTGTTTAAAACTTAAATTTGCTTTTTTTTTTATATAATTTAGCAAAAGGGAAAATAAATTTTTTAAGGAAGGTTATCTCCCCTTCATTATGTTTTTTTGATTTATTTTTATTTTTATTCTGTTGTCTCCTTTAATGATTTATATTTTATTATACTCTTTGTACTGGATTGGCAGCCATTTCTCATTCAGGTCCTGGATAGCCATTCCTATTCTATCAGCTGCTTTCTGCTTGCTGCTCTTAGCTGGAAGTCAAATATGTCCATTTTAGCTAATATGTACCAGCATCACAAGTCACCCATGTATGCATCATTTGACCCTTCTGCCAGTCCATGATCATGCTGGGGTGTTTGACACATGGTAAGGAGTTTGAACCTTATGATACAGCTTATCTTGTGTTGTGATTTAATGTGAGATGTAGTTTCAGTTAGTGCATTTCAAGGCAGGAGATGCTTTTTTCTCCTTCCCACCCATAAATTAGGCTGATCACAGCTGATTGACTCTTGATTATGACCTTAACATACATCATCATAGCCCATGGAAGTCATCTCACCTTCCACAAGTCTTATGCCCAAAGTTAATGCTGCATTCTGCTGTTTCTGGTGAGAGGCCTAGATGTGGGCCCATGTTAGCCAAAGGCGCCTGTGCTGTTTTAGGAGTGGACTTTCTTGGCCTTACAGATTGACCCTCAGTCTCAAAGGTCTCTCTGCTGCAGTCAGTATGTATCATGTAGGTGTCCATGGATGAAGAGTCAGTCAGTTTCAAGCCATTGCTCTGTGGAATATGGCCAGTTTTTAAGTGTGCAGCCATGTCACCTCTCATTGTGTTGATGAGAGTTTTTTTGCTTAAATGTTGATATTTTTATTAGGATTTTGGTGAAAATCAGCCCAATATATACTGAGAATGGTCTCCGGAGAATGCAGACATCTTCCAGGGATGCTGACAATGGCACATGAAAGATACAATGACAACTGCATGTCACCCTTTGAAGTTTTGTATTACCCCAGTGAGATGGGGCCATCTGGCATTTGGCCATCCAGACCCCCTGAAGTGCCTGCAGTGGCCTGTTTCATAACAAGATATCTCCACAGTCTTTTATAGTAGAATGGTCAACTATGTCTCATTTTAAAGACAAAAGTGCACTCTTTCAGATGAACTAAAATTTGACAGGGTGAGACTTTTATTTTTTTTTATATTGTTGTTTGTTGTTTTTTCAACAATTTAAAAAATCCAAAAATGTTACTAAAAATAGTAACAAGTTTATTGAGTAAAGAATAAGTTTTTATTTTTAGTTGTTTTACATTTTCTAATGCAGATTAATTAGTTTATAGAACACAATATTTTTTATTTCATTGAAAAATTCCCATAAATAAAGAAGTTATTAAAATTTCAGTGTTGAACATGTAAGCTAGACTGCATTTGTAACTGCAGTAATTTTGGGTATACACCTATCTAACATAAAATGCTGTATTTTGATAAAATGAAGGAATATTTTGCTACAAATTCATACAATGGCTCAGAATACATTGTGCATCACTTTTAGACACTTTTTGAATTTTTTTGTACTAAATAGGACTAAGACCACAATTACCTGCCCTTGGTTACCCTGTATCCGGATGTGCCTACACAGAAAATAGTGACCCTATTTAATGCTGAATTAAGGTGAGTTTTTGACTGAAAGACATGCAATAAAGGATTAAATTCTATAGAACACAGTTAAAATAGTCATAAAATGCCCAATTTGGAGGCCTTATTGCACAACAACCTTAAAAGTTGAGCATTACTGAGAGGGGAATTTTTGAGAAAATTGGTGTGAAATGGCCGACCGGTGCACTAAATTCATACGTATGTTATTTAACCTTAAATATGTCAAAAAGTAGTCGGGTGACCCCATGTTTAAAATGTACAGAATTATTTCTCTTGAATAGATCTATCTAATGAGGGTAAGTTTGGATGTCAATTTCCCTTACAGAAATTGTCATTTGCATATATGCTTATATAGAACATATAGTAAAATTAATTGTGGTCTTAGTCCTTATACGGATTGTACCTAGGTCTGTATGTATAATGTTGTCATAGCGAGGTATATTTTTCCGAGGCATACCTCGGTATTTAATTCAGTTATGAAACTAACCATTATTCCAGGCCAAAAACCAAACCAAACATAAATACTATCCATAAAAAAGCCCAAACCCTTACCCTGACCTAAACACCGAAATAAACAAGATTTCTTTACCTCACAACCACAAACGCACGCACGCACACACACACACATACACAGTGTAGACAGATTTCCGATTACGTCAAAGTTAGCCACACTTATTCTTAACTACGCAGCTACAATGGCTTTGGCATTTTTATGACTTATTTGTAAATTATTGCGTCAGTTAGAAGATACGTTTAAAACATTGACCTTTAACATTGATAGATAAATCCTATTCTATTGAGTGACGATACAAGTACGCCTTGCACAATGTCAACTAGAAGTAGAATCCACATACGCATATCGATAAAGGTGATAGTTGGTTACATTTAAGTGGTAGATCTACCTTCACAATTAAAATCGTCAGGAAATCAAAGGAATCATTTAATAAAACACGGGGTTAGCATAAAGAAGACTACTGTTAAACAGAACAGTCTTACATATTCAACAATTTTACAATTAAGTGAAATTAGTTCGTATAATACGCACACTTGTACATGACAATTGTTTGATAGGGCGTATCCTTAGGAAATATATTTTATCAAGGCCCAAGAGGAAAATAATATCCATTATCATGTGCAAATAAATATAGCCACAAGAAATCATATACGGTGCAAGACTAAAACATGTCTCAATTTAAGTAGATTATTGGTTTTACACATCGGAGCTAGATGTGTGAATATTTAGGATTATACAAATATAGAGTTTTACGTGATAATGGGTAAAACTTGTGTCAGTGCGGTTGTTTATCTATGTCATTGATCTTTCTGATTTCAACCCATCATTGGAAATATACCTGTAGAAACACGAATTGTTTTCCATAAACAAAGTCAATGAAAATATTTGCTTTATGTGATATTTAATTAGATCTACGATGACAGCAAATTTTGCCAAAAGGATGATGATGATGATGATGATAATGATGCTTTATCATCAGAATGGTAACTATTTAAACCATCAACATAAATAATAGAGGTGCATTTAATAACTATACAAATAGTAAAAATTAGAAGCAAGGCGAGTGAATACATGATGATTCGGTTTGTCGTAATATACAAATGTATAGCTATCGATATATCCAGCAGCATAAAAAATGTGTCATGAAATGCTGGGGTTTGTGATAAATGCAATATGTAACTAGAAGTCGTTTGTTTAAGATACAAACGAAGCGGCTTTCCGTTTGCTTATTTCAAAGGTATTAAATATATAAGTTAATACAAAAAAAGGAATAATGATGCATCATAATGTATGATTTAATATGTAAAAGTAGTAAACCGGTCGGTTTGGGTGTAAACAAACTTGACCTACTTTCTTGGTAGGTGGCCATTTTGTTTCTATTTATAGTAACTCATTTACATATAAGGGTTTTAGGGTAGTGCGCATGTGCGGCGGCCATATTGGTTTTATATATCTAATTTTAGAATGACATCATTGGTCTATATTTAGATTTGAAAATAATTATACAAAAGTAACAGGAGGCCATTTTTAGTATACAGAGGTGACTTGTATACTCGATCCGAGATCTACTCACGGAAATTGAGGGTCACTTCCATTCGATCTCAGACCTTGGTATTCTTTTAATAGTAATAATTAATTTACTAAACAACAATAAATAATAATAACAATAATATTAATTTTAAAAATCACATCAATAATAATAATAATAATAATAATTAAATATATAGAACATTCATAAAAAATAGGATAACTTATATATATCAACTAGGTCTAAATACTAATGCTCACCTTTTACTATGTTGACTCCTCGGTGTCCTTTGCTCAAATGAGACTCGAGCTAAGCGACAGCTATTTTTAGAAACTTTTTTTAGAAATGACATTTCACAACTTTTGCACTCATTTCCCAAGACACCTGTGTTAACAACAGACGATCTATTTTTAGCGATGGAACAAAAGCGATATTGATTTAGGAGCGGATGTGCGAACAATGGTCTATTCAAGTGTCAAAAGTTAATCCCTTTAAAGTCGCCACTCTGTCTGGCGTGTGTTGATTTAGGGACGGAAATGCGAACAATGGCTTTTGTCTCTATTGTTAAGTGAGTGATCAATATCTCCCTCAAACGTCACTTGGAGTTTGGCATCACCTTAAAAAAATGACAAGAAAACAAATCTTACATCTTAAATAACATATTTCAACATTATTTGATCACTTTAAAAACTATGATATTAATTATATTCTGCTGAAATTACAATAATAAAACTAAAATTTTAAAAAGAAGTAGAAAAATCTAATGTTTTCGACCCACAAATTGAGATCATAAATTACAGAAAAGTAGATAAAAAAACTTACCAAATCTCCAACGGCTAAAGCCTTTACTGAGAAAAGTTATCATTGTTTCTATTTTTAGAACAATATTAAATGTTTTTATATTGGAAAATACACTGGCAAATTCCATATCTTTGTTATGATGGTTAACCCAACAGCAGCAAAACCAAAATAGGTGACAATTTTTTACTCGGATATATATATATATATATATATATATATAAGGACTTGAGGGAGTTGGTTAAGGACTGCTGCTTTTTATACGTCAATATGTACTGATTTGTCTTAACATACACCATGTATTCTCTGTTAAACGAGAGGGGACAAGATCTTACAGATTTATACATGACTTCGACTCATTGTAAGGGCCCAGTACCATTTATACGTCAATATTGGTTGACTTCAGCTATTGATCGCATTGATGAAAAATCAACTTACCAAATTGGTAACTTCCAAATCCAACCTTCCAGTCACATTTCCAATATATATATATGTTGCTTCTTAGTATCTTTTCTGCACTAGAGTGGACATGAATGGTCAAGTTCATACATGACTTCGTTGTTCCAGTACCATTTATACGTCAATATTGGTTGACTTGAGATCGGATTAAGATAGCCCCATAAAGGGAGCTGGCCAATGTTTACGTTAATCCTTA
This sequence comes from Solen grandis, assembly GCA_021229015.1. Taxonomy (NCBI): domain Eukaryota; kingdom Metazoa; phylum Mollusca; class Bivalvia; order Adapedonta; family Solenidae; genus Solen; species Solen grandis. The sequence continues at coordinate 83,206,693 of CM037778.1, forward strand.
GCTTTACCTAGGTAACGGATTAAATATTTCCAAATTGCACGACTATAAAATCTCTCTTCATAGACAACCGACTGACTTGTTATTGGTCGTTCTCTCTCTTATACATACTAGATTCGGTGGATATGAAACACCCCCTCATCCTCCCTCCTCCTCCTCTGCCTCCCTCCTCCTCCTCCCTCCTCATCCTCCTCCCTCCTCCTCCTCCTCTCCCTCCTCCTCCTCCTCTCCCTCCTCCTCTCCCTCCTCTTCTACCTCCTCCTCCTTCCTCCTCTCCCCCCTCCTGTGTAAGTTTCAACTTTCTATCTCATCCTGAAGCTCTTTAATCCTAAAATGAAATTTTTGGTCCTATGACGTGACGTCATATGGCGTTTCTTTTCAAATAATTGTTAGACACCCAGAGACCTACTAACTGACAAAATTTCAACTTTCTATCTCAAATAGGCCAGTTTTTATAAGCATTTAAAAATTGACGTCCTTGGTTCGAATCTTGGATCCTCCATAGATGCTTGGACCGTTTGAATTTTGAAAAACGGACACCGTATACACAATAAGAACGTAATATGCACATTCTGTGAACATTTGATAAAAATCGGCCCATTAATAATGGCTCTGGACCGTGTACAAACTTTCGTAGTCAATTTCAAATGTGACGTCATATGACGTCATAGGCTTCTGAAGATCATTGAAATCGAAATTTCAGCGTCTGAATCATGTGTCATTAAATTTGCATTGCCCTTCGACAATTTCAACATATAGAAATACCCTTGTTAATATTAGAAATACATTATCATATAATGACGTCAAGTGACGTCATATGACAATTATTTTCACAAAATGTTTAAGACTCCCAGAGACCTATATACTGACCAAATATCACTTTTCTATCTCAAATAGGACCGATTTTATAAGCATTTAAAAATTTATGACCTTGGTTTGAATCTTGAATTCGCTATAGAACCATGGACTTTTCGAATTTTGAAAAACGGACACCGGTATACACAATAAGAACTTAATATACACATTCTGTGAAAATTTGATAAAAATCGGCCCATTAATAATGGCTCTGGACTGTGTACAAACTTTCTTAGTCAATTTCAAATGTGACGTCATATTCATAGCTTCTGAAAATCTTGAAATTGAAATTTCAGCATCTGAAGCATGCGGCATTAAATTTTCATTGCCCTTCGAAAATTTCAATATAAAGAAATAATCTTGTTAGAATTAGAAATTCATTATCATATAATGACGTCACGTGACGTCATATGACATTAATTTTCACAAAATGTTTAAGACTCCCAGAGACCTATATACTGACCCAATATCATCTTTCTATCTCAAATAGGACCGATTTTATAAGAATTTGAAAATTTACGACCTTGGTTCGAATCTTGGAATCGCTATAGAACCTTGGACTTTTCGAATTTTGAAAAAAACTTAATATACACATTCTGTGAAAATTTGATGAAAATCGGTTCATTAATAATGGCTCTGGACCGCGTACAAACTTTTGTAGCTTATTTCAAGTGTGACGTCATATGACGTCATAGAGATATGAAAATCATAGAAATCAAAATATCATTTCTTGGAGAATATGACATCAAAATTTCCTTGTCCTTGGACCATATTAACATAAATAATTATGTGTTTAAAAATTAGAAATTTGATGACGTCATATGACGTCACAAGACGTCCATTTTCACAAAATATTTAAATCTATCGGAGATCTATATACTGACAAAATATCAATCTTCTGTCTCATTTAGGGACGATTTTATGAGCATTTATCAATTTGACGTCCTTGGTTTGAATCTTGCATTCGCCATAGAACCCTGTGCTTTTTGAATTTTGAAAAACGGACACCGAGATGCACAACTAGAAATTAATATACACATTCTGTGAAAATTTGATGAAAATCGGTTTATTAATTATCGCTCTGGACCACGTACAAACTTTTGTAGCAAATTGCCAAGTGTGACGTCATATGACGTCATAGGCATATGAAAATTATAGAATTTTTTCCGGTTAAAAAACCGGAAGAAAAAATAAAATAATAGTCTCGAATACACATGGACTTTCTGCAACCTGCGTTAATGCAAAAAGCAGGAGATAGAAGTTTCATGTAAAGACTCACCTCTGGTAGTATTTCATGTTCATGCTCAATAATTGACATTATATTCTGCGAAAAATAAGCGTTAAGTTACGAAGAAAAAAATAAATAAATAGCAGTAGTAGTAGCATGCTTATGACATCATATGACGTCACGACTCAAATTATATTAAGAAATAATGCAGAACTGCAAACTGTGTAAGTTTCAACTTTCTATCTCATCCGGAAGTTCTTTAACCCTAAAATGAAATTTTTGGTCCTATGTTCGAATCTTACTTCAGCCACAATAATTCGGTTTTTCGGAATTAAGGTTAGCTGACAAAATATTCACACCTTAGTTTCAAGATGTACCATCTGTAAAAATTTGATGAAAATCTGATCATAAATGGCGGCTGTAGAGCGCGAACACCATTTTTCACTATTTTTAGCTCTGACGTCACGTGACGTCATAGGGTGCTGAAAATGCTGTTGCTCAAAAGCGCATACGTTACTGCAATAACTCTGAAATTTTCATTATTCTGAACAACTGGCATCATGTCGAAATCATTGCCCCAAATTAAAAATAAGTGGCATGCTTATGACGTCCTATGACGTCACGATTCAAAATATTTGTAGAAATGCTGCAGAACTGCAAACTGTGTAAGTTTCAACTTTCTTTCTCATCCTGAAGCTCTTCAATCCTAAAATGAAATTTTTGGTCCTATGTTCGAATATTACTTCAGCCACAGAACTTCGGTTTTTTGGAATTTCGGTAAGCTGGCAGGATATGTACACCTTAGTTTCAAGGTGTACCATCTGTGAAAATTTGAAGAAAATCCGACCATAAATGGCTGTAGAGCGCGAAAACCATTTTTCAATATTTTTAGCTCTGACGTCACATGACGTCATAGGGTGCTGAAGATGCTTTTGTTCAAAAGCGCATACTTTACTGTCACAACTCTAAAATTTTCATTATTCTGAACAACTGGCATCATGTCGAAATCATTGCCCTAAAATGAAAATTAAGAAGTATGCTTATGACGTCACATGACGACATTTGACGTCACGACTCAAAATATATTGAGAAATTCTGCAGAACTGCAAACTGTGTAAGTTTCAACTTTCTATCTCATCCTGAAGCTCTTTAATGCTAAAATGAAATTTTCGGTCCTATGTTCGAATCTTATTTCAGCCACAGAACTTCGGTCTTTCGGAAATTCGGTTAGCTGACAGGATATGCACACCTTAGTTTCAAGATGTACCATCTGTGAAAATTTTAAGAAAATCCGACCATAAATGGCGGCTGTAGAGCGTGAACACCATTTTTCACTATTTTTAGCTCTGACGTCATATGACGACATAGGGTGCAAAAGATGCTTTTGTTCAAAAGCGCATACTTTACTGTCATAACTCTGAAATTTTCATTATTCTGAACAACTGGCATCATGTCGAAATCATTGCCCTAAAATGAAAATTAAGAAGTATGCTTATGACGTCACATAACGTCATATGATGTCACGACTCAAAATATATGTAGAAATTCTGCAGAACTGCAAACTGTGTAAGTTTCAACTTTCTATCTCATCCTGAAGCTCTTTAATCCTAAAATGAAATTTTCGGTCCTATGTTCGAATCTTATTTCAGCCACAGAACTTCGGTCTTTTGGAATTTCGGTTAGCTGACAGGATATGCACACCTTAGTTTCAAGATGTACCATCTGTGAAAATTTGAAGACAATCCGACCATAAATGACGGCTGTAGAGCGCGAACACCATTTTTCACTATTTTTAGCTGTGATGTCATGTGATGTCATAGGCTGCTGATAATCATTGAAATCAAAATTTCCTAATGTGACTAATAACCCATAAAAATATCATCGTCCTAGGACTATTGCAACATATTAAAATAAGCGTTTAGTTAGGAAGAAGAAAAGAATAATAATAATAAAAAAAATGACGTCACGTGACGTCATATGGCGTTTCTTTTCACATAATTGTTAGACACCCAGAGACCTACTAACTGACAAAATTTCAACTTTCTATCTCAAATAGGCCAGTTTTTATAAGCATTTAAAAATTGACGTCCTTGGTTCGAATCTTGGATCCTCCATAGATGCTTGGACCTTTTGAATTTTGAAAAACGGACACCGGTATACACAATAAGAACGTAATATGCACATTCTGTGAACATTTGATAAAAATCGGCCCATTAATAATGGCTCTGGACCGTGTACAAACTTTCGTAGTCAATTTCAAATGTGACGTCATATGACGTCATAGGCTTCTGAAGATCATTGAAATCGAAATTTCAGCGTCTGAATCATGTGTCATTAAATTTGCATTGCCCTTCGACAATTTCAACATATAGAAATACCCTTGTTAATATTAGAAATACATTATCATATAATGACGTCAAGTGACGTCATATGACAATTATTTTCACAAAATGTTTAAGACTCCCAGAGACCTATATACTGACCAAATATCACTTTTCTATCTCAAATAGGACCGATTTTATAAGCATTTAAAAATTTATGACCTTGGTTTGAATCTTGAATTCGCTATAGAACCATGGACTTTTCGAATTTTGAAAAACGGACACCGGTATACACAATAAGAACTTAATATACACATTCTGTGAAAATTTGATAAAAATCGGCCCATTAATAATGGCTCTGGACTGTGTACAAACTTTCTTAGTCAATTTCAAATGTGACGTCATATGACGTCATAGACTTCTGAAAATCATTGAAATTGAAATTTCAGCATCTGAAGCATGCGGCATTAAATTTTCATTGCCCTTCGAAAATTTCAATATAAAGAAATAATCTTGTTAGAATTAGAAATTCATTATCATATAATGACGTCACGTGACGTCATATGACATTAATTTTCACAAAATGTTTAAGACTCCCAGAGACCTATATACTGACCCAATATCATCTTTCTATCTCAAATAGGACCGATTTTATAAGAATTTGAAAATTTACGACCTTGGTTCGAATCTTGGAATCGCTATAGAACCTTGGACTTTTCGAATTTTGAAAAACGGACACCGGGATGCACAACTAGAACTTAATATACACATTCAGTGAAAATTTGTTGAAAATCGGTTCATTAATAATGGCTCTGGACCGCGTACAAACTTTTGCAGCTTATTTCAAGTGTGACGTCATATGACGTCATAGAGATATGAAGATCATAGAAATCAAAATAACATTTCTTGGAGAATATGACATCAAAATTTCATTGTCCTTGGACCATATTAACATATATAATTATGTGTTTAAAAATTAGAAATTTGATGACGTCATATGACGTCACAAGACGTCCATTTTCACAAAATATTTAAATCTATCGGAGATCTATATACTGACAAAATATCAACCTTCTGTCTCATTTAGGGACGATTTTATGAGCATTTATCAATTTGACGTCCTTGGTTTGAATCTTGCATTCGCCATAGAACCTTGTGCTTTTCGAATTTTGAAAAACAGACAATGAGATGCACAACTAGAACTTAATATACACATTCTGTGAAAATTTGATGAAAATCGGTTCATTAATAATGGCTCTGGACCGCGTACAAACTTTTGTAGCTTATTTCAAGTGTGACGTCATATGACGTCATAGAGATATGAAAATCATAGAAATCAAAATATCATTTCTTGGAGAATATGACATCAAAATTTCCTTGTCCTTGGACCATATTAACATAAATAATTTTTAAAAATTTTAAAATATTTAAATCTATCGGAGATCTATATACTGACAAAATATCAATCTTCTGTCTCATTTAGGGACGATTTTATGAGCATTTATCAATTTGACGTCCTTGGTTTGAATCTTGCATTCGCCATAGAACCCTGTGCTTTTTGAATTTTGAAAAACGGACACCGAGATGCACAACTAGAAATTAATATACACATTCTGTGAAAATTTGATGAAAATCGGTTTATTAATTATCGCTCTGGACCACGTACAAACTTTTGTAGCAAATTGCCAAGTGTGACGTCATATGACGTCATAGGCATATGAAAATTATAGAATTTTTTAATTACGCATATGAATAATATGCCATCGAAATTTCATTCTCCTAGGACGATTGCAACATATGAAAATCCGTGAGGAAGAAAAGAATAATAATAACTAGATGTCATTCGTCAAAACGAATGATAGGACTTTCTGCAACCTGCGTTAATGCAAAAAGCAGGAGATAGAAGTTTCATGTAAAGACTCACCTCTGGTAGTATTTCATGTTCATGCTCAATAATTGACATTATATTCTGCGAAAAATAAGCGTTAAGTTACGAAGAAAAAAATAAATAAATAGCAGTAGTAGTAGCATGCTTATGACATCATATGACGTCACGACTCAAATTATATTAAGAAATAATGCAGAACTGCAAACTGTGTAAGTTTCAACTTTCTATCTCATCCGGAAGTTCTTTAACCCTAAAATGAAATTTTTGGTCCTATGTTCGAATCTTACTTCAGCCACAATAATTCGGTTTTTCGGAATTAAGGTTAGCTGACAAAATATTCACACCTTAGTTTCAAGATGTACCATCTGTAAAAATTTGATGAAAATCTGATCATAAATGGCGGCTGTAGAGCGCGAACACCATTTTTCACTATTTTTAGCTCTGACGTCACGTGACGTCATAGGGTGCTGAAAATGCTGTTGCTCAAAAGCGCATACGTTACTGCAATAACTCTGAAATTTTCATTATTCTGAACAACTGGCATCATGTCGAAATCATTGCCCCAAATTAAAAATAAGTGGCATGCTTATGACGTCCTATGACGTCACGATTCAAAATATTTGTAGAAATGCTGCAGAACTGCAAACTGTGTAAGTTTCAACTTTCTTTCTCATCCTGAAGCTCTTCAATCCTAAAATGAAATTTTTGGTCCTATGTTCGAATATTACTTCAGCCACAGAACTTCGGTTTTTTGGAATTTCGGTAAGCTGGCAGGATATGTACACCTTAGTTTCAAGGTGTACCATCTGTGAAAATTTGAAGAAAATCCGACCATAAATGGCTGTAGAGCGCGAAAACCATTTTTCAATATTTTTAGCTCTGACGTCACATGACGTCATAGGGTGCTGAAGATGCTTTTGTTCAAAAGCGCATACTTTACTGTCACAACTCTAAAATTTTCATTATTCTGAACAACTGGCATCATGTCGAAATCATTGCCCTAAAATGAAAATTAAGAAGTATGCTTATGACGTCACATGACGACATTTGACGTCACGACTCAAAATATATTGAGAAATTCTGCAGAACTGCAAACTGTGTAAGTTTCAACTTTCTATCTCATCCTGAAGCTCTTTAATGCTAAAATGAAATTTTCGGTCCTATGTTCGAATCTTATTTCAGCCACAGAACTTCGGTCTTTCGGAAATTCGGTTAGCTGACAGGATATGCACACCTTAGTTTCAAGATGTACCATCTGTGAAAATTTTAAGAAAATCCGACCATAAATGGCGGCTGTAGAGCGTGAACACCATTTTTCACTATTTTTAGCTCTGACGTCATATGACGACATAGGGTGCAAAAGATGCTTTTGTTCAAAAGCGCATACTTTACTGTCATAACTCTGAAATTTTCATTATTCTGAACAACTGGCATCATGTCGAAATCATTGCCCTAAAATGAAAATTAAGAAGTATGCTTATGACGTCACATAACGTCATATGATGTCACGACTCAAAATATATGTAGAAATTCTGCAGAACTGCAAACTGTGTAAGTTTCAACTTTCTATCTCATCCTGAAGCTCTTTAATCCTAAAATGAAATTTTCGGTCCTATGTTTGAATCTTATTTCAGCCACAGAACTTCGGTCTTTTGGAATTTCGGTTAGCTGACAGGATATGCACACCTTAGTTTCAAGATGTACCATCTGTGAAAATTTGAAGACAATCCGACCATAAATGACGGCTGTAGAGCGCGAACACCATTTTTCACTATTTTTAGCTGTGATGTCATGTGATGTCATAGGCTGCTGATAATCATTGAAATCAAAATTTCCTAATGTGACTAATAACCCATAAAAATATCATCGTCCTAGGACTATTGCAACATATTAAAATAAGCGTTTAGTTAGGAAGAAGAAAAGAATAATAATAATAAAAAAAATGACGTCACGTGACGTCATATGGCGTTTCTTTTCACATAATTGTTAAAAACCCAGAGAACTACTAACTGACAAAATTTCAACTTTCTATCTCAAATAGGCCAGTTTTTATAAGCATTTAAAAATTGACTTCCTTGGTTCGAATCTTGGATCCTCCATAGATGCTTGGACCTTTTGAATTTTGAAAAACGGACACCGGTATACACAATAAGAACGTAATATGCACATTCTGTGAACATTTGATAAAAATCGGCCCATTAATAATGGCTCTGGACCGTGTACAAACTTTCGTAGTCAATTTCAAATGTGACGTCATATGACGTCATTGGCTTCTGAAGATCATTGAAATCGAAATTTCAGCGTCTGAATCATGTGTCATTAAATTTGCATTGCCCTTCGACAATTTCAACATATAGAAATACCCTTGTTAATATTAGAAATACATTATCATATAATGACGTCAAGTGACGTCATATGACAATTATTTTCACAAAATGTTTAAGACTCCCAGAGACCTATATACTGACCAAATATCACTTTTCTATCTCAAATAGGACCGATTTTATAAGCATTTAAAAATTTATGACCTTGGTTTGAATCTTGAATTCGCTATAGAACCATGGACTTTTCGAATTTTGAAAAACGGACACCGGTATACACAATAAGAACTTAATATACACATTCTGTGAAAATTTGATAAAAATCGGCCCATTAATAATGGCTCTGGACTGTGTACAAACTTTCTTAGTCAATTTCAAATGTGACGTCATATGACGTCATAGACTTCTGAAAATCATTGAAATTGAAATTTCAGCATCTGAAGCATGCGGCATTAAATTTTCATTGCCCTTCGAAAATTTCAATATAAAGAAATAATCTTGTTAGAATAAGAAATTCATTATCATATAATGACGTCACGTGACATCATATGACATTAATTTTCACAAAATGTTTAAGACTCCCAGAGACCTATATACTGACCCAATATCATCTTTCTATCTCAAATAGGACCGATTTTATAAGAATTTGAAAATTTACGACCTTGGTTCGAATCTTGGAATCGCTATAGAACCTTGGACTTTTCGAATTTTGAAAAACGGACACCGGGATGCACAACTAGAACTTAATATACACATTCAGTGAAAATTTGTTGAAAATCGGTTCATTAATAAATGGCTCTGGACCGCGTACAAACTTTTGCAGCTTATTTCAAGTGTGACGTCATATGACGTCATAGAGATATGAAGATCATAGAAATCAAAATAACATTTCTTGGAGAATATGACATCAAAATTTCATTGTCCTTGGACCATATTAACATATATAATTATGTGTTTAAAAATTAGAAATTTGATGACGTCATATGACGTCACAAGACGTCCATTTTCACAAAATATTTAAATCTATCGGAGATCTATATACTGACAAAATATCAACCTTCTGTCTCATTTAGGGACGATTTTATGAGCATTTATCAATTTGACGTCCTTGGTTTGAATCTTGCATTCGCCATAGAACCTTGTGCTTTTCGAATTTTGAAAAACGGACAATGAGATGCACAACTAGAACTTAATATACACATTCTGTGGAAATTTGATAAAAATCGGTTTATTAATTATCGCTCTGGACCGCGTACAAACTTTTGTAGCAAATTGCCAAGTGTGACGTCATATGACGTCATAGGCATATGAAAATTATAGAATTTTTTAATTACGCATATGAATAATATGCCATCGAAATTTCATTCTCCTAGGACGATTGCAACATATGAAAATCCGTGAGGAAGAAAAGAATAATAATAATAATAACTAGAGGTCATTCGTCTAAACGAATGATAGGACTTTCTGCAACCTGTGTTAATGCAAAAAGCAGGAGATAGAAGTTTCATGTAATGACTCACCTCTGGTAGTATTTCATGTTCATGCTGAACAACTGACATTATATTCCGTGAAAAAATAAGCGTTTAGTTACGAAGGAAAAAAAAGTAGCAGTAGTAGTAGTATGCTTATGACATCATATGACGTCACGACTCAAATTATATTAAGAAATAATGCAGAACTGCAAACTGTGTAAGTTTCAACTTTCTATCTCATCCCGAAGTTCTTTAACCCTAAAATGAAATTTTTGGTCCTATGTTCGAATATTACTTCAGCCACAATAATTCGGTTTTTCGGAATTAAGGTTAGCTGACAAAATATTCACACCTTAGTTTCAAGATGTACCATCTGTAAAAATTTGAAGAAAATCTGATCATAAATGGCAGCTGTAGAGCGCGAACACCATTTTTCACTATTTTTAGTTCTGACGCACGTGACGTCATAGGGTGCTGAAAATGCTGTTGCTCAAAAGAGCATACTTTACTGCAATAACTCTGAAATTTTCATTATTCTGAACAACTGGCATCATGTCGAAATCGTTGCCCATAATTAAAATTAAGTGGTATGCTTATGACGTCCTATGACGTCACGATTCAAAATATTTGTAGAAATGCTGAAGAACTGCAAACTGTGTAAGTTTCAACTTTCTATCTCATCCTGAAGCTCTTCAATCCTAAAATGAAATTTTTGGTCCTATGTTCGAATCTTACTTCAGCCACAGAACTTCGGTTTTTCGGAATTTCGGTTAGCTGACAGGATATGCACACCTTAGTTTCAGAGTGTACCATCTGTGAAAATTTGAAGAAAATCCGACCATAAATGGCGGCTGTAGAGCGTGAACACCAATTTTCACTATTTTTAGCTGTGACGTCACATGACATCATAGGGTGCTGAAGATGCTTTTCTTCAAAAGCGCATGCTTTACTGTCATAACTCTGAAATTTTCATTATTCTGAACAACTGGTCGAAATAATTGCCCTAAAATGAAAATTACGAAGTATGCTTATGACCTCACATGACGTCATATGACGTCACAACTCAAAACATATGTAGAAATTCTGCAGAACTGCAAACTGTGTAAGTTTCAACTTTCTATCTCATCCTGAAGCTCTTTAATCCTAAAATGAAATTTTCGGTCCTATGTTCGAATCTTATTTCAGCCACAGAACTTCGGTTTTTTGGAATTTCGGTAAGCTGACAGGATATGCACACCTTAGTTTCAAGATGTACCATCTGTGAAAATTTGAAGAAAATCCGACCATAAATGACGGCTGT
>CM037778.1:83218174-83242458 GCA_021229015.1 Solen grandis
AAAAAATATGTAACAAAGAGTTATGGTTCTTGGTCACTGCACTCCCCCTCAATGAGATATATCCACATATGAATTTTCATCTTGATACCTTTTATTCTTTTTATGTTATGGTCTGGACCAAAAAAACAAACAAGACAAGCTGAATCCAGTATACTGCCCCTTACAACTTTGTTATAATGACACAAGCGTGATGACAATCCCCGTTTTTCTTTGAAAAAAAAAAACACACAAAAAACAGCCAAGCAAAAATGTTAGTTAGAAATGGCCATCCATTGCAGAAAAAGTGGCAATTATCACCATCAGCATTGTTATTTATGAGTACAGAGGAAGTAGCAAACTGTATTACCGTATACACCGGCAGATTAGGTGCACTTTTTTTCCAGATAATTCAAGTTTATAGAGGGGGTGCGCCTTATATGATGATATACAGCTTTTCAGGTTTCTTTTTTCAATCACCGAGAAGTGAAATTTACCGGTATACGATCTCAGAAAATGGATATACTGAAAGTCAATGAATACGATAATATGCCACAAAGACTATATGAAAACATGATAAACAATACCAGATTATTGCTTTGGTTCTTATTAGTTATCCTACTGATATATTTCATAATAAAATGATCAAGAGAAACTGAAACAACTTGATGGAAGCCATTTTCAATACAAACAAATTAGTTTATTTTACGGGACCTCATGATAAATAGGAGAAACTTGACAGGTGTCAATTGTTACGTAATGTTTGTTAGTTGGGAGAATTTTGACAGGTGACAATGGTCCCCAGTATTAGAATGCGAGGACACAGTTGAGTAATGTCATGTTATGAAAATGTGTCACCTTTATCGTACCCATCGTTAATGTAACCGTTTAATGGTAATCTTATGCCATGTGTAAATAAAACGGTTCACCGTATGATTAGCCCGGTGACGTACGGATAGCTTTCAGTCTGTCAAAATGTACAACGGCGCAAATTTCAAAACAAGATTTCAAGATAAGTGATTTTTTTTTTTTTCAAATAAGTTATCCTGAAAGTTAGGATGAGCCTTATACGTAGCTGCGCCTAATCTGACCGTGTGTACGGTAAACCAGAAAAACTGGGAAGTTGCTACCAGGCTGATCTGGTTTTATCCAGTTTCCCATAATAGCTCTCTCACTAAAATAGCTTAGCAATCAGTTGAAACAAACTCTCTTGAACCCCTCATATCCCACATGGGGATGTCAATATTGGCAGGGATCACTTTCACAGCTTTACTCTTATTTCTGATAATTCAATAAACAACTAATTTAAAAAGCAGACCAGCATTTTATGTCTGGAACACCAATGTTAATTTCACACAACATTGATCTGAAATCTGATATCAATGGATTTCAACTGAAATCGAAAAAAAGAAAAGAGCACCAGTCAAAACATTCTCATTTTCTCAGTAATTGAAACAGTTCAACCTTTTAATGTAATTTAAACAAAAATAAAAGCATTGCTATTTCAGAATGTCAACAAAACAAACAAATGATAGCATCTAACTTGGTTAGAGTCTGGCAAATATATCAATTAACACAGGAATACATGAAATTTCTTCTAATGAATAGAGTAACTATGTTTTCGACCATTGATGTAAAATCTGATGGAATGTAGCAGATATCTTTACAGAACATGTTGAGAAACTGCTTACTTAGTATTCACTTTTTTCTATTCCCTATTGGAAAACATGCCGTCTGTATGACATGTGAAACTAGATTGGCACTGCAATGCTCAGTGTCCAAATGTTCATTTTTAAAGCAGCTAGGTTTACTGCTTATAAGCACAGTATCATGATTCCCTGTGTTCCTGGTTTCATGTTAATTCGAAATGCATGCCCACATGGATTAATCTTATTTTTCCCAAATTGAATTTTTCAATTTTTGTCAAGAACACTAAAAAGTAAGCACTGTGGGAAATTAATTCTTCAAATGAGAATTTCATCAGAATTAAGTTTTCTAATTACATTGACGTAACAAACATTTTTTTCTTTTTCTTTAAATCATGCAAGCAAGATGAATCTTCTGTAGGGACATTTAGGTGACAAACAGTCCAAGAGACTGTGGACTTGCATTACCTGTGATTGTGACCTTGACCCCGACAAAATTACTATGGGTCTACTAAAAATTGCCATAGAAATCAGATGAGAAGATTCATTTTCAGACTAATTTAAGATGGTTCCAAGACAAGCAATAGGCAACCCGATACATTGAACAGGACAATTATTCCGGTTCAAATTTCACCAAGAAAACCCGATATATGGTTGGACAAGTCACGCCCTAAAGGCTTACAGATCACTGCAATCTTTATACCGATTCATCGGCACTGATGGTATCTAATCTTACATGACAGATAGGTCTAATGGACGTCCAAATTTCCAGACAAAATAGCCAAGAGAGTTACAGAAATAACAATAATTATAAATGCCCCTATAGGTAATTATAGGATGTCAGGACAATTTGACCAGGTATCATTGAACCATGCTATATCATACAGTTCAGTTCTTTGTCTGTTTCAACATTTTGTTTCAAAGATATTATCATCAAAAATAGCAAATTTGAAGTGAGGCAAAAATGTTGACATTTTTAAAGATTGAACATCTTTTTGACTGTTAATATAAAAACTGAGAAGATGTTCTGTTGAGACCATATTATATAAAAACTTGTAATGATATATAATGTGATATAAGTCTGATGGTTCTGACATACTCTCTTTATAAGTTAATGTACTCATCTCCATGCAATATTTCCAAATATAGTGATGCTACTATCTGGTCCCCTGTATTCTCCAATTCAAAAGCCTGACAATGATATTCATAGAGCAAATTTTTGTTTTGCAAAGAAACCAGGATTTCTGATAGCAGCAGTACTGGGATAATTTCTTCACATATAGAGTAAGAATGTTTGTTGAGATATTTCGATGTAACAATATTATCATCAAGGTCAGGTGAATATTGTTATAAACAGAGTCTACTGTATATATATCCCCAATGTGTTTTGGTGATTTGAACAGAAACGTTCATACCAAGAGCATCTGCTTATTAACAGGAATGAGTCTCTCTCTCTCCCAATCCAACAATTCACCCTTTCTCCGATATTTTATTGACAGGTCAATTGGCCAATCAGATAAATGGATTTATTTACTTTCAGCAGCTACCCTAGACAAACTGACGAAAATTATCGTCTGCCTAAAAAAACAAGAAACGGATCAAATGGCACGAAACCAGGTTTTCAAAGGTTGCCCCAGGCAACCAGATTACCATTTATATCCAGCCCTGCCATAGAAGCAAACATGAAATCACACAAATTGACATCCTTGTCACCCAAACACTTATGTTTACAAGTCTTTCTTTTTTTTCCCCCATTTTTTTTGAGCCATGCATGTTTAAAGAACAAATATGTATTTTCTTCCAGAATGTTGATGACATCATAATTCATTGATGACAATATAATACACTTGACAACATAAAAATTACAGTGGAATAAAGTCAGGCACTGCAATTTTATAAAGGTTAGTGAAAAGTTATGTCTCTTGACAAAGAGGAAGTTATTTGAAGAAGCAAAAAATCTTTTAATAACAGTGGCCATGATCTTGACCCTACTGACCAGAAAATCAATCCAAACCTTCCTCTTCCAATAAGGTATCTACCTTCTAAGTATGAAAATTGTATCTCAAGTCTAACAGAAGATATTCCACAGAAACAAACTGTTTGACGCAAAGCTATTTTTAGTAACAGTGCTCATGTCCCTACCTATCACAAACCCAGGCCCTGTGAATCTCCAGTTCATGATCGGACAAGGATTTCATACTAATGTACACAGTGATCTTGACCTTTGACCTAGTGACCTCACAATCAATAGGGTTCATCTGAATGTCACGGCCAATATCCCTACCAGGTTTCACAAACCCAGGCTCTGCGGTTCTCCAAAAAGGATTTCATACTAATGTACACAGTGACCTTGACCTTTGACCTCAAAATCAATAGGGTTCATCTACTGGTCATGGCCAATGTCCCTAAAAGGTTTCACAAACTCAGGCCCTGCAGTTCTCCAGATAATGATTGGACAAGTTATGGTTGTATGTACAGACGTATGGACAGCAGCAATGCGATATGCCGCCCACTTTTCAAGTGGGAGCATAATCAAAGCGCACAATGCGCTGAGAGACGGCGACGGGATCAACATTCTAAACCCAGAGTTTCTGAAATTATTGAAGCAGTCACATGACGACAAAAACTCCATCCGCTGTTGCTACAGAAGTTCTGTTTGTAACATAATAATCCGGAGTAAAGGTCATGAACCTTTCATTCATAAAGAGCTGCATACCTAAGTAGGTCATTCTCTTTCTCTAGTGCTAGCGAATTCTATCTGTTGTTTTGTATATGTAGAAATTGACCAGGTATTTGATTATTTAAGATACTAGAATGTTTGCCTATCTATTTCAAAGTTAAGAAATGCCATGGGAGGAATCTTACTCGCCATCATGCAAAATATTCTGTGGACTACTTTAGGTCAATTACATACATACGGAGCACTACTTTTTCTTTTTACAGGAGTAGATCTTCATGTACGTAAGATGAGTTGCTGTTCTGGTTAAGAAATGTCACGGATATTTTTTTTTTCACGCTTAAAATTGATGCTTCCAGTGAAAAATAATGGCAAAAGAAAACATGTTAACAAACGGTAACACACTAAAAGCGGTTATGGTTATGATTTAAACGCCTGTGTAACATATTCCACTCGTATTCGTTAGTGCAGAATCGCACTGCATGGATCCGCACTAAGCGCGGAGAGGTACAGTTAAAAATGTTGTGGAAAACATGCAAATTAGCAAGGTCTGATTTCGATTTTCAGCATAAGACGGCTTATCGCCGTCCAAAAACACATACCTCCATAATCTTCCTATCATTATTTCATCATGTGCTGGCTGGCCATTATATACTGGTAAACTGACATGCTCAATATGCAGCTATTACTTGCTGATAGATGAGGTCACATGCCACAAGCTACTGACCTTCATGCACAGCTGGTGTTATAGTACAACCATCCTCAGCAAAATTTTGAGCATGCTGTTGCAATATAGTTGCACTTTTTTTCAAAGTTTTTTTTTTTTTTGTTGACACTAAATTCCATTGTATCTATTATAAGGTTTATTTCATGGGTACATAATTTTCATGGATAACATGTGTTACTAAATGTTTAGTTTTTGCACAACTGATATTTGTAGATAAAAATTCTCAAACATGACCATTCATACTACACTTTTCAATTTTGATCTAAACTGATTAAATATATACTTACAGGACCATTGATTTTCTAACAAAAAAGCGAGCAGGATCACCATAACCCTCCTGATGGTGCAAATTTTTATTTTCATTTCTGAAACATTGCTATATAAAATGCAGATGCCTCACAAAGCAGGAATGTCTTTTGAATATAAATCATGTCTGTTTCAATTCTGCGGCTAGCTGGTGAATATTTGCAGACCATTTGGAACCTAAGACTTTGTCCAACCTTCCAGTCTTGTTAACCTTTTCCCTCATAGAGGACACCATGAAAAGACCTATGCAAACAGCATAAAACCAGATCAGCCTGCGAGTAACTTGCAGGCTGATCAGGTTTTACGCTGTTCGCTGCTCCTCAGTGGTCTGGAAATGAGGATTTGTAATTAAATTTGAGAAGGTTTACAGCGGTCCACACTAACGGTGTCCCGGGATCCCGAGGACACCAAATTTTGGCAAGGGACTCCAAAATTGACATGTCAGGTGTTCCGTCGGGACACTTTATTTTCTGACTGAAAGTAAATTGAACAGCCACATTCCCAGTGCTTCGACGTAAGCCTTTTCATAAATCGTTCTATATGGTAACCCTTTTTTGATAAATCGCATTATTATGACCTATATATCCGTTTATATCCGAATGAGACCGGATACGGTGTTGCGGTGCAGAATTGTCACATATTTTCGCAAATGTTCGTCTGTTGAAATATGTGGCGATTTCTTGACGGTGTTAGCGAACCACCATCAAAAAAGGCAAAAACAAAAGAGGAACAGTTAAGCCAACAAAGACTTTATGACAAAGAAAAAGAAAACGTAAGTTTCAGGAATCTTGGAAAAAAGATTTCAGTTGGCTGTATTGCGAGGATGAAGCAACCGGAATGTTATGTAGTTTGTGTTCAAAGTATGAAACACATAATTTTCAGGGACTCCTAATTTTCAGAAGGGACTCCTGAATTTCAAAGCAGGTGTCCCGTTGGGATTCTTGGCTAAAAAGTTAGTGTCAACCGCTGGTTTAACTGTGGTTTTCTGCAGATCAGGCTTTATGTGGTACCTATTGAGTGCGTCAAAATGAGTCTATATGAGGGAAAGGGTTAAACACATCCCATAACACTTCAAGAACTGTATAACCCAATTTCAAATAATCTTTGTCCATTAATAATTCCATTAGAGGATATATGTCTGTGTTGCCAGATCTTCAGTCAATCTCCAATATACATACCTACTGACAGTTATCATATATATATATATATATATATATATATATATATATATATATATATATATATATATATATATATATATATAATAATGAGGGTAGATGCTTCCTAAGTAGGTCTTGCACTTGAATTCAATTTAACCCTTATAATTCTGTGGGCACTTGTGACTGCCTTTGCGACCTGTGTAAACCAAGATCAGCCTGCACATTTGTGCAGTCTAATCATGGTCTGCACTGTTAGTTATTCAGTCAGTAAATTTTTAGCAATCAAGTGACTCCATAAACAAGTAACTGGTGTTGTATGCAACACATAAAGTCCCCTACCGGCTCCACCTTGACTCAATATGGTAATCAATCCCATTTTTTGCCATATTTTCACTATTTCCGTTACCATAGCAACCACAATTTTAGTCGAAGAACAAAAATAAAATGACGTGCATAATCTACACATTGCCATCTAGTCGTATAGCAAGTTTCATCAAGTTAGCTTGCTTAGTTATCGCGGGATCCCATTTTTGCCATATTTTCACTATTTCCGTTACCATAGCAACCACAATTTTAGTTGAAGAACAAAAATAAAATGACGTGCATAATCTACACATTGCCATCTAGTCATATAGCAAATTTCATCAAGTTAGCTTGCTTAGTTATCGCGGGATCCCATTTTTGCCATATTTTCACTATTTCCATTACCATAGCAACCACAATTTTAGTCGAAGAACAAAAATAAAATGACGTGCATAATCTACACATTGCCATCTAGTCATATAGCAAGTTTCATCAAGTTAGCTTGCTTAGTTATTAAGTTATCGCGGGATCCAGATTTGAGCGGACAGACGGACAGACGGACGGACGGACGGACAGACGGACGGACAGACGGATGGACAGACGGAGGGCAAACCTATAGTCCCCTCCGGTGTGAACACCGGTAGGGGACTAACAACTAAATGTACTGTTTGAAATGAGAAAGGCCAAGTCCTATTTAAAGATATAGCATGTTAAGGGTTAATTTAAGATTGCAGATTGTAAAAATAGGTATAATACCTACAAAAATACCCTTAATTAAGATGTCTACAGAGGATGGTATATTATACAAATACAATTTCCTATATATACAATACTTTCAAGAAAACTTTTCAAACAAAACAATTATTACAAAGCATATCTAAGCAAAATAATTTTGAAATTACTTTTTAAAGTTGTTTTTATCAATGTATTTTCATTATTCAGTGGACAGCTTTAAATGAATGGATACCACATATCCACTTACGGTCAGAATATGGGTTTGTATGTTTTAATCTGGACAGCAAATGATGTAACTGCACCAAAGGCTTGATGGTGTAGCAGTAATGTAGATGACTGCTGATTCATAGGTTGTGGGTTCAATCCTCATTAAGTGAAGGGATTTTTCATGTCCTTCTCAGACCAAAAGTACTGATTCAACCCAGGAAATGTCAAGAGAATTTAGTCATAATTAGTCATAACTTGTTTCCCAATAGATTTTAAATGAATAAGTTTAAAAATGTGATTGCATGATTTATGATTTCTTTTTTCACTTTTCCAGGTTTACTACCAAATGAGATGCAAATGAATTAAGAGAAAAGCAAGTTATGGAATTATATGCCTGCATATGAACTTCTAAGCATTATCTTGTATGTCTACGTAAAATCAATTGTTGTCGACAGAAAACTGATAATGGAGAAAGTTCACTGACAGTGTATATATCATTCTAAATTAGGTTATATAGAGATCTTCATCATAATAGACTCTAGACCCTCTGGTCCTTAAAGGCGTTCTCTGTCAAAAAACTGCAGCACCATGCATTATACACCTGAGTGTGAACACAAACAAAGATCCTAGATGTAAGATTTGCATGTTCCTTTATTTGAAATTCTAAAGTTTAAAAAAAAATTATGGAGTTTCAAATATATTACCTTGATCACAACACTTTATTTTTAACAACAGTGACCTTGAACTTTGATACCTAATTTTAGTAACAACAACAGTAAATCAAGAAGGTCAAACCTGCTTAACCACAAAAACTGTTGAGATCTACCTACCAATTTTCATCAAGATCATACAAAATCTAGTCACAATCCTTGGCATACAAATTGACACTACCATTATGTCCCTCAACCCTGATGGAAAGTGCTTAACAAGAGTCCCCTCAAAATGATATCTTGATCAATAAATGGATTATATATACAAAATAATAGCAAGGCCTACTAGTACTTTGTTTCTCAGTCAATACAGTAAGATACCGTCTATTGCTGATGTTCCCAAGAGAATTCAGGCCAATCATCTCACAGCCTGAGACTGATATCTAAGTGTCTCCATCTCCATTTGCCAACTGTACCAACACTGCAGGTCTTTCTATCATGTTCCCATGAAGCAGAATCATGCGGCCCAAGCAAAACCCTAGGGATTCTGGGAGAGAATATCCAAATGCAATAGGTTCCGATACATCTGCTTCGCTTAGTTTGAATATGAATATGATAAAGGATTGCATACAGATTGTTAAGAAATACGGGCATTGTGAGGGCTGACAGGTGATGGGAGATTCAGATGTTGCTGAGAGGTGATGGTGTTCTCTAGATTTCTCACTATATATGCATAAGGTTATCAATTATTAAAATATGATCATGTTTCTTCAAATGCTTAAAAAGCCTTCAGTGCAGATGCAAGCAATTCCAACGACTTGGAGTTTTAGGTTCTTTTACTCTAAGTCTATAAATGCTTGCATTTACTATAAAATTCCCATGAAAAACATCTTTACTTTTGAATCTTTTATTGTGCTTGTTATATACCAAGAATGACACCATGTTTTGGCACTAAAATGACATTTTTCAAGCAAACAATCTAGATCTTATTATACTTCTCTGTTGCACTGTGAGGGTATGGATACTAAAATAGTTGGGGGTGTAAGATAGCATCTTTCCTACACCACTATTTTAAGTAACATTTACATAATGTCTGTCAGATAAGTGAGAGAACTAAAATCCTTGTGCTTCATATGTCATGAAAAGTCTACTGCTACATGATAAGACACCAGTACTTCCTGTCTGCATTAGTAGCCGTCTTTGCTACCTAATGGATGGTAGAGAAGACCCAGCATCTACTGCAAATTCTGCAGTAAAAACAACCACTCAACTATTCCAATGGCTCTCTCTCTTGTTATATTTTTAGAACTCTGCAATTGAAATTCTGACACGTCTGCTTATTTTCTGCCTAAGTCAGCTTATACCACACATTTAATTGGAAAATTTCTCTGTATCTTTGCCTTGCTATCGTCTAATACCTACATTACATCCGATTAAAATCATCTATAGGTCGTGGAATCTTACACCTGTATTTTGTTGTTTTAAGTTGTCTCAAACCAAGCCTTTTCATTGGTCCCATCATTTTTTTTTTTAACCAACCAAAAGTAGTCATTTTATGCAGCTGTTTTCAGCCAAGTATTTTTTTTTTTTTTTTTTTTTTTTTTTTAGTGAACACGACTTATAAGCCTCTACACCAATGGGTATTTGCTTCAAAAGGTACCTTTGCATTGGTCAATATCTTAGTCAATGACTGCTATAATATGACGTTTTGCTTGCCTATATTCCCACAGTATTGTCATGTAGTAAAAAAATTATATCAGCCGAGGGTTTCCGATGATGATGCCTTGCATGCACGTAAATAAAGATAACTAAATTTCCCAGGAGCAGTCTGATCAGGGTCTCCTGATTGATCATACAATATTGCAGCTCACATTCTATAGACTGCATGGCAAATAAAAATCCATTATTTTCTTTCACAATTTTAAGTTAAGTTTAATATTCATCAAGTCATAAAATCATATTGGCATATGAATATTTATAATTAAAAGCATTGACATTGTCATATAGTGGACACAGGGGCTCGAAGTTGCATGGGGTGAATCATTTTGTACTTACTGGTAACAATTAACAAATGTAGGGAGGAAACTGTTTTGAAACCAAATTTTGAAAAACAAGATTCATCATTGAAAATGAATCAGGTTGCATTTTAAGTGCATAAACTAAGAAAATCCTAAACGTAATTGAGGTAGTTTTCTTCTCTTAAGGATAATATCATTCCAATCGAGCTTCACAACAGCCTGGGAAGGCTATTTCCGGTTTCTTTCGTAGTGAAGTTAAAGGTAAGTTTTTATTGGTCAAAATGAAAATGAAACTGACATTTCTTGGAAAAAACTTCACTGAGTTGCGGAGGTCCAGAAAAGCATAAACAGTGCAATTGACAATGGGTACAATATAATCATTATTGGACAAGCAGGTACAGGAAAGTCATACCTACTTACACATATTCAATTTAAATATATGAACTCATGAATGCTTACCTTTTATTCACTGCATAAGAAACCGGAAGTAGCCGGTACCGGCTGTTGCCAAGCTCGATTGGGACATTAAAAATACATGTTAGTCATTTATAAGAGTAAAAACAACACGGGAAACGGCTCAATTCTTTATTTCTATTCATTTCAAATGTAAATGAATCATTTCACTGATCGTTATTTGCCGATATTACAATATTCAAAATTTAGCTGAAAATAGTATCCTCCCTTCCTTTTTTTAATGTTACTATTAGGTACAAAATGATTCACCCATGCAACTTCGAGCCCCTGTGATAGTTGACATATAAAACCACTTAATTAAAGCCAGCAGCCATGTCAAAAATCCCAAGTGCCAATTTCAATAGCTGATTTCTATGATTCTATTGACATCTTTCCATTTACATTGCATCAATTTTTACTGATACACAATTAACCTTATCCACAGAGAAACAAAAAGCATATTTACATAACAATGCTATTAATTGCATTTTAGTAGTTCTCAGTGTTGAAGCATACCAAAGAGGAATATCAAAACTGGGAAAGACCTCAATTGAAGGATACAATTGATGAGCAGCTTTTACATTTTTTGCTGAAGTAAAAACAAGAGGGCCAAGATGGCCCTGAATCGCTCACCTGAGAAACATTGCCTTCATTGTCAATTAATGTATTATAAGTCACCCTGAATACATAATCCATGCAGAAGTACAACAAGACTATCTAATTTCCACACTAAAACTGTACCCGCCATCCAAGTTTTGAATGAGTGTGAGGAGTCTAAGTCTATATAAAATCAAGTGACCCCTGGGGTGGGGTCAATTTTTTACACCAGGGCCATGATTTGAATAGACTTGGTTGAGGTCCACTAGTAAACATCCTAACTCAAGGCTTTGTGGTTTCTGAGAAACTCTGTAGCTGAGTGGTTATAGTCAATGATATACTATCACTTAGCCCCTCACCTCTCTGGCAAGGTAATATAAGATATCTCATGATAGATAACTTTCCAGCTGGCTTGTGGTAGGTTGGTGGTTCTACCCGGATGCCTCTATGCACTCGGCATCCTCCTCTTCCTGTAAAAACCTGGACGTGCCTAATGTCACAGCAATGGTAAACTCCAACACAAAAACAACTGACCTACACTTGATGGGTGTTATTTTCAGATTTTGGCATATTCATGCAATGAGGTCATTTATGGGCAATCTTGATATGAAACTTACTGTAAACCAATTTAAATTGCAGACACAATCGCTTGTGTTGCTACTGACAGCTGGCATGTTTGTAGCAATATAAAGTTAACACATTTCAGTCTGGATGACAGACAGAATATCAACAAACCATCAAGGCTGGGTACAATTCTGAAACACTTTCATACAAACCCTGAGAAACATAAGCTTCAAATGCACAAAATCATTTGTAAGCCTTGCTACATTTTGATCAATCCTTTATTTATCTTTCATATCCATATTCTGGAAGGAACCATTTATCAATCATATCCATATCAGGAAGGAACCATTTATCAATCATATCCATATCAGGAAGGAACCATTTATCAATCATATCCATATCAGGAAGGAACCATTTATCAATCATATCCATATCAGGAAGGAACCATTTATCAATCATATCCATATCAGGAAGGAACCATTTATCAATCATATCCATATCAGGAAGGAACCATTTATCATTCATATCCATATCTGGACAATCATATCCATATCAGGAAGGAACTATTTATCAATCATATCCATATCAGGAAAGAACCATTTATCATTCATATCCATATCAGGAAAGAACTATTTATCACTCATATCCATATCAGGAAAGAACCCATGTCAATAATTATCTGAACATCAGAAATTTCAGGGAACCCTGAAAGGTCAGGGTCACAAATCACACGTCAAGAATATTTGACCTACAGAATGTGTCTATGTCTACACACTCCAACATCCTGATCATATTGAAAAACAAAAGAAGTGGACACAAAGGCTGAATCAGGCTTCTAATGCCTATACAATGTTCCTGATTTCCCTGGGGATCCACATCCTATTTGTCTCCATGTTGTGCAGAGGGCGGAATACGATGAAAGAGACGACTCATCATGATAGGGATGTTCCCGTTGATACCAGCTAATTGACTCTTAATTTGTGCATGTTGATGAAACAGTTGTTTATCATCAAATGACAACCACATAATATTCCTACTGCTTGTAATTAAGGCAATAAAGATCATACTCATACTCGGCCCTTCAGAGACATTGAAAAATTTTGTTTGGAGGTGGGAATGAAGTGGTAACAATAACTTTGACATTTAACAACATTCCCTCAAAATTCCAAAAATTTAGTTTTAATGCAAGCTTCTTATTAACCAAATTTGGTCAAAATACCTCATTCCTGACAAGGCATTATAATTGCTGGGTTTTCCATATAAGGCTGCTAGCAGCAAATTTAAGTGCCTTAAATACTTTCTGGGCCAAATTGTAAAATAATTGGAATAATTCTAAGCACAAAAAAAAACAGGACACCACTGCCTTCTACAACTTAAAATTAGCCTTCTACTCCGATTCTTAACAAAAACCTTGTAATTGTGTGTTCACTGTTATATCTATTTAGCTAATAGTGACCTTGATCCAGAAATGATTTACGTTTAAAGAGATCTAAATCCATCACTTCATGCAAACTACTGATATACTATTAAATTTGGTCACACAATCTCATTCCTCACAAAAGTTATTGAGCAAAAACCAAGTATGCCATAGTTCATGCTCCTGTTCAACAACTAACAATATACACTATAATAACCAGATTTATCAAATTTGAAAAAATAGATTTATGGAATACTGATAAATCATTTAACTTTTATGGAGATGTGTAAATAGTATTATTGATGAATATCATCCCCATAAACTTTCAGTCTGTATAATGGATCTCACATTTTCTGGAATACATGAATCCTCAAATACGAGGGGTGTTCAAAAAGTATCTAAAAAGTTCTGATAACTTTATCAAATTTGGGGTTTAATAAGCTATGACTTGATTACACTGTAGCCCCACTATAATTTGGTTTTTGGGGTCAGAGCTAGGAGCATTATAGAGAATTAGCTATGTAGAAATTTGCGCACACCATCTATTTCACTTTTCCTTATTGGTCATATGTATGCAGCAGCCATTTTCTTATGAATTTAATGCTTAATTAATTGTTAATTCTTATAAAAAGTTCTTCCTTATCTATATAATTTGGTATTAAAACTAAGATAATGATTGGCTGCCTTGTTATATTTAGTTGATATTTAATAGAAATAGTAAGATAAACAATTCAAACTTTAAATAAATTGGCAATTACAGAGGATTTTAATCTCTAAAAAAAAAAAAAAAACATATCTCCTGCTGCAAATAAAAATCTGGTGTCTGACGTCAAAATCATTTTAAGGCTGCAGTGATCTCAAATTCCCTAAGAGGCAGATTTCAATAATTTACTCGTGCCAGAAAAAGCACATACAATGTAATTAGTAAAACAAATGTTTCTTGAACTCGACTAAATTAAGCTGTATTGAAATAACTTCTGCCCACAAAGTCATATTCATTTCCCTATACAATCACAGGATGCTTTTTCACCCCCACCCAACATTTTGCGTCATGAATTGAAAGCTTATCTCTAATTTCACTTAATGAACCAGCGCAAAACATGATCAATATCCCTGCAACTGACAAAGTCCTCCTTGATGAACTGACTAAAGCTATCACTGAAGTGATTGATACCCTTCTAGATTACCTTCACTCCACAATTTAACCCTTCACCTCATGAATATTCATGTACTAATTTATTACTTTTGATTAATTTCAAGTAATTACAGTCAACCCTCGTTACACCAGCAGTGTTCGTAAATCTCAATTTTGCCGGTGTATTGAATTTGCCGGTGTAATGAGGGAATCCTATTTTCCTATTTATGCATCCCATCCACTTAACCGTAATGTTGATTTCAGTATAAGGAGATTTTATGTATAATAAATGATAAGGCTAATATAACTTTTTATGATGCATATGAATTAATTTTACACGTATTTCATGTATCATGTGTGAGTGTGTGTGTGTGTGTGTGTGTGTGATTTGTAAATAAACTTTGTTTTACCTGTAAAATTATACGCATATTCATGCTTTACCCTTCTTTGTAAATATGTAGACGCTACATGTATATACAACTTCCGGTTAGGTATAATAGCTTTACGAACATACTTATATCGTAAAGGGAAAGACAGAATAAACAACAAACACAATGGTAGGTTAAGATCTTTTTTTTTTAATAATTAGATATGTTTTTGTTTTTTTTAACAGAATTTCACACTTATTTCTCTATATCTAATCTTTGTAACCAATAATTCACACATTGGCCTCATCATTGGATATCTTTAACTCTCGCGCATCAAGAAATTATCTCTTCATTTTTCCATTGGTAGGTACAGTTAACTATTGATAAAAAATTAATACAAACTGACAACACGTTGATTGAAACTCGACTAAATGGGTAATCAAAGGCATGTTGAAAGCCATGTAATAAACAAAACAAACTGATCACCTCATTAATTGATACCACTTATCGATATCATCTGCAAACAATGCAGCTATAGGTTTGATCAAAAGTATGTTTTTATTATCCGTGTTAAAACAAACAAAAACTGACTACCACACCTATTTCAATCCCTAACAGCGGTTATCTGTCTAATTAAAGGCAAGTTGTTCACACGTGTACTGGAGTGGCTTCCCATTTTATACTCTCTCAAACAATAAAATCCTCCACTAAGAAATGCGGCACATGTAAACAAATGTTCAGCTGTGATCACCCGTGTAAAGACAGTGTCATATTGCAAATTAACAACGGCATACACAATAAACAGGTAGTGTACCAGCAGGGGACTAGATTAACGCCTTTGGCGAAAATCGGCAATGATCAAAAGCCGTCCGTAAGGCTGCCGCTATAAGAAAAGTGATTACACAATGAAACGGAGATTTGTCTGCCGAAAATTGCTGCCGGTACCGGAAGCCGAATTTGCCGTTGTAAAGGGAGAAATGGAATTTTTGAAGTAAAATTAATTTTAATTAGTAAATACTTACCTGTTATTACTTCAGGTATGTGTCTATTTGTGCCTGGCTTCCAAAACAGAGTCCGCAAAATAAACCATTCCCTAAAACCCCCTAGTTACCTGAAGTGTAACCCCCGTTCTCCAATTGTATATGAAGCCATCGAGGGATACAACCACCAGCAAGCGGGGAGGGAGGTGGGACTCTGTAATAACAGGTAAGAATTTACTAATTAAAATTAATTTTACTTCAAAAATTCCATTTTAATAGCATAAATACGTTACCTGTTATTACTTCAGGTATGACTTTGTCGCTAAGGTGGGAGGTTGCTAACGAAGAACCTTGATTGCAGCGACACCCGAAGTAGAAAGCGACCAAAGCTTCCAATGGAAAACGCTCTTGTTAGAGCGAAAATCATCAGACAGAATAGTTAAACGACTGTCTGAGCTACTACAAGCGGACCCAAGTCCGCAAGGTTTTGTGATTGGTTAGCCAGTGAGCGGAGATAAAAGGAAGAAAACGTAGTAGAAGACTTCCAAGAAGCCGCTTTAAGAATATCGTCCATGGGAGATTTATTCAAGAAAGCTCCAAGAAGCAGACAAAGCACGGAGCTCATGAGGTCTAATTCTTAAAAAGGATAGATCTCTATCCGAAAGATCCGAATAGGCAAACTTGATAGTTGAGGCTACCCAACGAGATATTGTTGCTGCCGAAACCTCGCCCCCCTCCCTTTTATTGGGAGGAAAAGACGAAGACGACGACCCCTTAAAGGTTTAACCTTCTGAAGGTAAAACTTCAAGGCCCTAACCGGACAAAGAAGCCGATCAGGATCACTCCTAGTGCAAGACCTTGCAAGGCTCGGAATAACCACCGGAGGAGAACAGACCGAGGGGAGTTTTCGCAAGAAAACCAGGTTGAAAACTCAAAGAAACAGAGCCATCAGATTTGTTAAAGCGTAAATAGCCTTCCTCGGTAGAAAAGGCGTGGATTTCACAACGACGCTTAGAAGACGCCATCGCTATGAGAAAGACCGTCTTCCAGGTTGTGTGAAGGAGTGAAGCCTCAGAAAGAGGTTCAAAAGGTGCCTTAGTAAGAGCCAGTAAAACACAAGAAAGATCCCACTTAGGAGTCAACGAACGAGAGACTGGCCTAGACAGTTCAAACGAACGAATAATTTCCGAAAGGTAAGGATCCGAACCAAGGGAAGAGGATCTGTGAAAACTTCAGAGTGTTAGACAACATGGACCTATAACCCTTGATAGAACTGACCGCAAGTTTTTTCTCGTTAAAGAGAAAAACTAGAAAGTTAGCGATTTCTCTGACAGGAGCCTTGACCGGATTAATCTGCCGTGCGATACACCAATTACGGAAGACCTTCCACTTCGCCTGGTAGACAGTTCGAGTAGACTGTCTCCTGGCCTTAGAGATAATAGAGGCAACTGTTGCCGAAAATTTCTTCTGTCTAACTCGTTGTTGGATAACATCCAAGCGTGAAGACGAAGAGCGTAGGGGTTCTCGTGTAGAACTCTGTTCCGACCTTGTGACAGAAGGTCCGGAACCTGTGGAAGTTCTACAGGATGGTCTATTAGAAGATCCAGAAGATCCACGAACCAAGATCTCATTGGCCAAAGTGGAGCCACAAGGAGAATCCTGCACTGAGATCGTAGGACTTTCCTTAGAACTAAGGGAATCAGAGAAAACGGAGGGAACGCATAAGCAAATAGATGATCCCAGTTTACAGACAGAGCATCTATCGCCCAAGCCCTGTGATCCGACACCGGGGACACGAACAGTGGAAGTTGGTTGTTCAGCCTGGTTGCAAACAGATCTACAGACGGAAACCCGAAAATCGCAAACAGAGCTGTTGCGACCCGAGGAAGTAATTTCCATTCCGAGGGAAGAAGAGCATGCCTGCGTGATAGTTGGTCCGCTAAGACATTCAGACGATCCGGAAGATGTCTGACTTGAATGCGTACTGAAGACACCTGACACCAATGAAGAAGGTGCCATGCTTCCATGCACAGAGATGGGGAGTGCGTCCCCCCTTGTCTGCGGATGTAATAGACAACAGTCGTGTTGTCTGTAGATACCAGAACAGATTTGCCTCGAATGTGAGGAGAAAACTGTTGTAAGGCTAGTAGAACCGCCTTGAGTTCCAAGTTGTTGATATGTAGAGAACCGTCCCGAGGGGACCAAAGTCCCGAGGTCGTGAGACCCAGAGGTTCCAGATGTGCACCCCAGCCTGACAGACTGGCATCCGAGAAGAGGAACAGTTCCAGTTGAGGAGGAGAAAGTAGAACACCCTCTCGGAGAAATGAGGGGGAATTCCACCAACGGAGATGATGAACCAATTCCGGGGAAACCGGAAGAATGGCCTGTAAACGGTCTCGACTGGGACGCCAGACAGATAGTAGGATAAATTGAAGAGGTCGCATGTGAAGGCGACCGAGCGGAACAAGATCCGCTGCTGCATTGAGTACACCCAGAAGCGATAGGAATTCCCGAGCTGAGATCGATTGACGAAGGGAAAACCCCCGAACAAGAGTTAGAAGAGCCAGAATCCTGGGTTCCGGAATTCTGATCCTGTTTAGGTCGGTCAGAAACTGCATCCCGACAAAAGTGAAGTTCTGGGATGGGATCAACTCCGATTTCTCGGAATTGAGAATGAAGCTGAGCCTGAGAGCTAGGTCTGTTACCCATCGAAGTTCGTCGAGGAGAGCGACTGGGTCCATGTGTAGAAGAAGCCAGTCGTCGAAATACGTTAGAAGGCGAGAGCCCCGAAGATGAACTCTGGCGACCAGAACCGAAACTATCTTGGTGAAGATTCTGGGGGCCGGAGATAGGCCGAACGGAAGGGCCCTGAACTGGTAGACAGTTTGCCCATCCGTAAAGCGAAGGTACTTTCTGGAATGAGGATGGATAGATACATGGAAGTAGGCATCCGATAAATCCAGGGAAACAGCCCAGTGACCGGGGAGGATAGCTGCCCTGATCGACGAAGCTGTTTCCATTTTGAAATGTTCTTTCGGAATGAAGGAGTTTAGACGAGATAGGTCTATGACTGGCCGAAAACCGCCGTCCTTCTTTGGGACCAGAAAGAGACGGCTGTAGAACCCCGGAGAGGTTAGAGTCGAGACCCTTTCTACCGCTCCTTTTTTCAGAAGATCTGAAATAGCGACTCCCAGACGAGGATGATTGGAGGAAAGATGAATGGGGGAGCGTGACAGTGGAGGAGGATGACTGAATGGAATCTGATAGCCGTGTCTCACGATAGACAGGACCCACTGGTCGTCCGTTATTTTCTCCCATTGCTGAATGAAATGAGTGAGTCTGCCGCCTACTGGAAGGGGCAGAAACACTCTTCCTCCCGACTGAACGTCTGGAAGAGGAAGCGGTAGAAAGGACGCACCCCTAGGGCTTACTTCTACCCCTTTGACTGGCAGAGGTAGAAGTAGGAGTGGGGGGCGATGAAGGAGAGAATTGCGGTCGTTGAGGACCGGACTGGCGGGCACCCCTGGAAGAAGGATTACCCCTGAAAGAGGAGGATTGGGGTTTACCCTTATCCGAATCCTTAGGGGACTTACCGCTAGAAGCCGATGGCTTCTTGGGGATCCTGAATTTAGGGGGAGCCGAAGTAGGGGGGCGGGGTTGAAAGGCCACCGCTCCGTGCATTTGCTCCTCCCTAGAGGCATCCGCAACTTCCTTGATTCGGCCCCAGAACAGGGACGAAGAAGAAAGGGGAGCCGACCTAAGCTTATCCCGAGAAGAAGAGAGGAGAAGCTTGTTGGGGCCATCCAGGATGGCATCCCGCCGAAAGCGAGTTATTTCTGTAGAAAGAGAAAGAGACAGCAAAATAGAGTGTTTTGCTGTCGCTGCTAAGGCCTCTAGAAGAAGTCTAACAGAAGGAGATAAGGAAGCTTTCTGTTGCAGCTTGACCGAGAGTGCGGCCACGAAGGAGTCCACGTGAGAAGAGACCCCAGATAGAAAGCGGGAGCGTTGCTCCCAACGATCTAGGACCTTCTGCTGGAGTGAAACAGAAGAGGGGACCTTGAGTCGGAGCGGAATGCATCCAAGTCCAGCTTTGGAGGGTGAATGGAATATTCGCCCTCCGGAAACTTGTAGGCCTTAGGGTTAAAGCCTAAGGGCCGAAGATCCGAAGTGGGAACAAACCAGCCTGGTCCCGGCTTGGAGGAAGAAGAGGATTCGAAATCCTCCAGGGCCGATCGAATGACCGGAGAGAAAGGAAGCAACCCCGGTTCACTCGACTTGGCCTCCTTGGGTTTACCGACGAGATCGAGATAACCCTCACACCTCTTGCGAGAGGGAGGAGGGGCTGGCTTGCATACCGATTCAGGGAGGGTAGCAAAGACCTCCTGAACGGCCCTGTCCATAGAGAACCTGTTGTCGTCTGACTCTTCCTCTTCCTCTGAGAGAGGATGGTCAGTTGGAGGTTCGGAAGGGGCACTAGACCGACGAGAGGTGGCCGAGAGAGGCACATCCTCGGCGAACAAAGAATCCTCCTCAGGGGCATGAAGAGAGAGTTCATCCTCCAGACGACCGCTAGGATCGGCCCCACTGGTAGTAGGGTGGCAAGAGGAGGGAGATGGCCTGGTCTCGGGAGAAGAGCGAGACGGAGGGACATCCTGAGGGGGAAAGCCAATAAAAGGGAACGGAGGAAAGAAAGGCCACATGGGGTGCTGTGCAGAAGAAGCACCCTGTGGCCCCGAGGAGGACGAAGGCTGAAGAAACAGCCGGTGATCCAAAGTCTCCGGGGGAAGAGACACTCTATCCCTTCTAGAAGGGGCAGGCTCACCCGGGATGACAGACTGGGGAGCAGAATGGAAGTGTATAGCTTAGTCACCCATCATACGGGACCACCACGCTGAGGGATCGAAGGCATGAGGCTGTGATGGAAAATCCCCACCTTGATCCCTCGTAGAGCGAGAAGCAGTAGAACGTAACGGAGACCGGTCCCTAGGTTTAGGGCTAGGAGACTGGTGACCGGGAAAGCCCGGGGAACGGCTGGAGGAGTTTGGCCGGGGGAGAGCGGGCTACCTGAGGAAGAACTCGAATCCGAGCCGGTTGAACCCGGCGAAGATCGGTGACCGGAAATTCTGGGGCGGCGAGCCGACCTGACCGGTGACGATCACCTTTTACTGGTGACCGATGACGGTTATGAGACCGGTCACGTACTCTGACCGGTCGATGATCGGTGCCCGGTGACTGGTGCCCGGTGACTGGTGACCGGTCCCTAGGAGATATGCCCGGTGACCGGCATGACCGGTGACCGGGGCTTGGTCGGTGGGTTATGACCAGTGTCAAGCGATGACCGGTCATGCCCGGTGACCGGTCGGAGCAATCTCCTTGTCTGAGACCCTGGGGCTGACACAAGGTGAGCCGTACAGGGAGCTCGGAGACGAAGGAGGCCTCTCCTGAGAGGGGCGGGAGACCTTCTTCCTGGGTGGAGGGGAGGGGCTCCACCCCCGGAGAGGAGGCCTTCCTCTTCCGAGATGAATACGAGCGGCGAGAAGAGGCCTTCTTCCAAACCTTGTCGGACCAGGTAACACAGACAGAGCAGGTGTCATCCCTGGTGCACCCCGAGCACGACAGGCAAGACTGGTGGGAGTCCCAGGAGGCCTTAACGTGCCCGCAGGAACCCCTAGACTGTGACATGATAAAGCAGTACAGTGAAAAACAATGCAAACGAGGAAACGCGGAGACCGAAACGGAAACCCGTACTAGAAATGGGGGTCTCGATACGAGACAAAATATATATACAAAAACAAAAACAAAAACAGTGACACGAGGGGTCGAAACACGGAAACCCGTGACACAAGGCAAAAAGTCTCGATACGAGACAAAGATTAATTATTCCACACGCAATAGAATAAAATATATATACAAAAACACAGCCGAGGCTATGAAAAGAAAGAAGGAGAGCCGTAAAGCACAGAAGCGATCAAGAAAGGTGACACAAGGTTACCCACAGAAAACTCGATGGCTTCCAAAACACAATTGGAGAACGGGGGTTACACTTACGGTAACTAGGGGGTTTTAGGGAATGGTTTATTTTGCGGACTCTGTTTTGGAAGCCAGGCACAAATAGACACATACCTGAAGTAATAACAGGTAACGTATTTATGCTATTAAAACAAGATCTTCGACTTCAAGACCCTCTTGATGATTTTTTGAATCACTTCAATATAAAATCTGAATCTGAATATAATACATTGTAGATCCAAATTCTGGGTTTTACACAAAAGAAGAAAAGAATAGGAAGCAAAATCATAAAATGAAAATTAATCTGCCTATAATTCTAAATTTTGTAACAACATACTTCACAGAGAGTTCCATTCTGTAACGAGTAGGATTGAAGTCATATATCTTCCATTACACTGAACTACACCAAAAGAGAAAACAATAAACAACTGATTTCATTAATTAAGATTTTTTTTTTTTGTTATAACTTATCGGTAAACTCTAAACATTAAGTACCAAATTAAACATAGCATCAATTCCTCTGAATTATCCTTGCAAAATAGAAGTGATATAGATCAAAACCTTTTTTCTATCGTAAAATTCTTTAAAAAAAAACACAAAAAAACAAAAACCACCAATCTTTCAGCAAATGTAGCTCCTGCAAAGAATATTATCTGTAAAAATGTCAATTAAATTTCATGCGAAATTTCATATTAACTACTTGCTTAATTGGTTTTTGATTTCTTCTGTGTCTTAATACAACCTCTGAGGAACATAAAATCAAGTCCACTAGAAAATAAATCTGAACAGCAGAAACATCAATTAGATAATAAACGTCAAATTTCTCCTGAAAGGTTTCTCTATTTTTGGCTAGTGATTGTGAGATATAGGCCTTGGCCTTGGTATCAGTTCCTCTGTAATTAAAAGTTATATCATTTATACTGGGCAGATCTAATAAAATGCAAACCATTCAACAAGGAACCTCAACATAACAAGGTTAAATCCACAGATTAAGGATTTTTTTTCCACCTTTTTTATCAGACGCAGTTTAAGTGTCTTCACAAACTCGCATAATTTAGAGTTTTCTTTTCCCAATGTGAGGAAAATGGCACTTTTCCCCAAAACAAATTCCATAAAATTAATGCAATTTTTTCCCCACAGAAAACATAAGGCTGCTTTCTTCAAAATTCAGAATAAAAATGATGGAACCTAAATATGCAATTTTATTCTAACTTTTTTGATTTCTACAAGTTTTTACAACCTTTACTATAGTACATATTATTTATACTGAAAACAGGCACCTTGTTCCAGTGGTATCGTTACTGACTACAGATCTGAGGCTTGTGTGTGTGATTCTCACTGGGAAGAAAATATTACAACAGCTTAACAAGGGCAATTTAAAGTACTAGCACAACTCAGGAACCAATAAGAGAAATCAATAAAGAATGTAAGAATTTATTTCTGTCACTAAGCTTGAATTGGATAGATAATAAATCAACTAATACTAGTCCTTTTCTGGGTGGGACCAGTTTTTCACTCTCGGGAATGACGTCCTTGCCCCCACTCCCCGGATTCACAACCACAACCCTCAGACCTTCTGTTATGCTACCACTGGAGAACATCATAACTCTTTGGGATTGGTTCTGACTCCATACGAAATATAGGGGGTCAGTAATGTTCACAGGGGATGAGGTGCTACCAAACCCAGTAATTGATTTGTTTCATCACTCACTTTTTGCAATTTTTCTACTGACCCTACATGGATGTCACCATGTAACCGCAATCTGACCAATGAAAACATAAGAAAACTTGTGGGAGGTGACTTGACTATTTGAGTTTACTGTTGCTTCGACAGTATTTCAGTCATATAGTGACGTTTTGCTAATTACAGGTGGAGGAAGACCCCGAATGCATGGAGGCATTCAGGAAGAACCACCAACCTACCGCAAGCCAGATGGAAGGCTTCCTCACATGAAAATCCGAATGACCCTGCCAGGATTCAAACCAACGTGGTGAGGGCCTGAGTGAGTGTTAAAGTCAGCGACTTTACCCTCTCGGGCATGGAGGCACCGTGTGGGAGGTGAAACAATATAATGTTACAAAGTGATTCTAAGCAGTCAATGTAGTATCTACATAATATTAATGAACTCCAGCACAAATGAGATAAAGAAAACTTAGTTAAGTCCTAATGAGTTCTTGATTATCTCCTCTAGCATACAAAACCCGATCTCTTAATCTCACTTTCAAAATAAAGAATAGTCTTTCCTAACTCTACTTGGAAATACAGAAACCAAACGAAGCATACATATATGGGCCTCAACTTTTGTCAAAAATATCACCTCCACCTTACAAAAAGAATCTGAAGCATCACCTTGAA
>CM037778.1:83242558-83292558 GCA_021229015.1 Solen grandis
TTGCTATAAGGTATTAAAAAGTCTTGAAGACTATGGTTCTTTGTGGTATTTTATTTTATCTTTCAGTGACGGTAGATGTAACTGAAGATTTTTTTCAATGTGGTTGTATATGTTTACAGGTAAAGGCTTAATCTTTATCTACACAATTTTCTAAAGAAATATTCATTTATTGTAAAAAAAAGGCACAAAGTTAATAGTAAACTTAATGTTTACTATGAAGTGAGGATGTCAACGGTAAGCTTTTTAATTATTATAAACAAACTCATATACTGGTTAATGAACAATTCAAAACGTGTGATTGATATCTGTATCTAACATATACATAGTTTAATGATAGCAATGTTCATGGAAATATGAGGTGCAAATAGTAACTCGAGGCATTGATAAAATACATAACATTAATTTGAAAATACTATGTTAGGTATAGAAGTATATATATTAAAAAATAATTTAAAAAAAAACACCTAAAGTGATATTTATCCAGATAAGCATGTTTACGTGAGAGATCAAATATTTACAGCACCTTGTATTAAAACATACTTATAATTCAATTACAATGAAATATATTTCTGCTACTTCATATTTTAAAATCATTGCATATAGACGCATAGATTCCTAACTATACAATGTGGTATGTATCTTAGTCATTAACTTTTTTGTAAAAGAAGATTTCTACATCGTATCTATAATTAATTACATGAAATAGTAGGTTCATGTAAACAGTATTTTGAGGTCAGAATTTATCACGCTTGATAACTGTACCATAGATTTAAACAAGGACTTTCAAACCTCGCTACGGAAATAATGTATTTCCCATGTCTTGACATAAGTCCATGAGGTAACATTTTATGTATGAATGTAATTTGTTTTCTTTTTACTATTTTATCAAAGTCAAGAAAGATTTGATGTCTTTGTTTTATTTCATTTCGCAAGCTGTAAGTATGAGTAAATGTTAACAAATAGATCTTATTAGTAACAGCCACCATACTTAAAATATATTTTGAGGAAAATTTCAGATTATTGAGATATTTATGCGGCTGAATTGTTTTGTTATGTAACCAGGCCAACTACAGACTGTCTATTACCATAAAGTCATTTGGTTTGATACTCTTATGACGAAACAATTGGTTTTACATTCAAGACATTTGGGTTGGCCCTGCAAAGGGCCGTTGTTTTTTTAATTGTCCTCTCTACTTCTTACTCTTCTTGCTATTTTGTATATCTTTACAATGGGCTCCAAGTCCATTGCTAGAATGGGATCCACTGTCAAGCGGACCTTTGATTCTGTCTTTTCTGGGTACCCCAGTTTGTCTATCTTCAATTTGAAACGGCATTCCACTTCTTCCATTCTGTGTTGAAGTTTGATGAGGTTGTTGTTCACTTCTTTGAATTCCCTCAGAATAGATTGTCCATGCTATATTGGTTGTTGCTGTACGCGTTGTTGTTGTTGCTGTGGTGGTTGAGGTTGGTACGCTTGATGTGGTGCGCTTTTATATGTCGTTTTTTCTCCACATTTTTCATAATTTATTGGTTTGATATAAGAAATAAACACTTGTCAGCACAAAAATAAACCTGTCACTTACGATTTTCGGTATCGTCTCCCTTGACTACTCTTCTTTTGTTTTATTATTTTCCCTTTACCTTCTGGTCGAAGTCTACACACCGGCGAAACACGAATGTATTATTGTTTTGTTTATCGACAGGGAAGTAGTGTAAAATTAAGTATCATTCTTGAAATGGACATTTTATTGTGCCAGTGTTCCATTGTTGTATTGTGTTTGTTAACTTTGACTGTATGCCAACATCACTGACATTGTGACAGTCACACTCACTGACACCCACTCTAAAAACAAACATCAAAATTATCATTTGCAAACTCTGAAAATCACAGGACATAGTGAGGGGAGGGAGGGGGGGGGTCCACCCTTTATTATGTATATTTTATGCATAATATTCAAATCTCGGGGGGGGGGGGGGTCTGGACACCCGGTCCCCCCCTCTGGATCTGCGCATGACTTAGTTTACTATGATTCTGATCACTATATTTTAAGCAAAATATTTATGGTGAATCAGGTGGTGAAAAAATTGTGGCCCGCCTGTGATACATATACCACCTTCAAGTTTATAATCTGTCACAAATTCTTAGACACAGGAGCATTGTGAAATGCTCCCGAGGTTCCGAAGTAGTTATCTAACTTGATTATTTCAGTTGCAAATATACATTCCTCCATGATCTTTACTGTATATACATTGAATGAAATAATTTTTTGTTGTTGTTGTTGTTGTTTTTTGCTGAATTCCACTGCATTCTGTTAAATGCACAGGGAATTTCCTGTGGTTAAATGTGCATGCATGCTGATTTTCCGTGACCAAGAGGGTAAAGTCGCTGACTTTAACACTCACTCAGCATCTCTCCGCGTGGGTTCGAATCCCGGCAGGGTCATTTGGATTTTCATGTGAGGAAGCCTTCCAGCTGGCTTGCGGTACGTCGGTGGTTCTGCCCGAATGCCTCCGTGCATTCGGGGTCTTCCTCCACCTGTAATTAGCTGGACGTCGCTATATGATTGAAATACTGTTGAAGCGACGGTAAACTCAATTAGTCAAGACAGCTATTAAGTCAAGTTAAGTCCAAATTATTTTGATCCTTTGAAAAAAAGGCCGCCAGGGGGCTAAGCCCATTTTCCTTATATGTATACAGTACAAATTTGAAAATTCTTCTTGTCCTAAAGTACTCACCCGAGTTATGGCTTGCACAGGGCAGAACCCATTTTCCACAATATCATAAGATATTTGCTGTTTCTTTTCCTCTAATACCTGGTTCTCAGGTGAGCGAATCAGGGCCATTATGGCCCTCTTGTTGAATTACCACTGCGTTTTTATTTTCAGTCTATCATACTGAAGTTAATGTCAAATTGAACAGCATTGATTAATCATTTTTAATATGAAAATGATATTTTAATGAACTTGAAGATAAAAGCTTTATACCCGAGAAGTTAAACGGTTTATTTTGTTGAAAGTTGAACCTATACCCCTTTCTTTACTTTGCATTTCTTTTCTTTTTTTGTGTGCTAATATACGTATTATAGGAATTATGTTAAAAATATGAATTTCAAGAGCTTTTTAATGGTGTATACATTTTGATTTTTGAAGCAGAAATATTGAAATTATAGGAAAATGAAATTTCTGCTCCTGTATGTAATTTATTTAAAAAAAAAATCCCTTGAATTTTATTCACAGATGTGGAAACTATGAATATTGGTTCAAATATGTTGTATTACAAATACCAAAGAGTAACAAACAAAAGCAAATATTCCTTAGTGAATTTGTCCAGAACCCACAGTATTTGATACAAATATAGATAATCTTATAAATTGGGTTAACCAATCATCAAATACCATTTCTGTTGAAAGTGTTGTATTCATAATTTCGTATGTTTGCTTGTGAGGTGTTTTGGGGGTTGGATCCCCGACCCCCTAACACCAATTACGGGGAGAATAAATGGGCTACTTGATACTGAAATTAAAAAATGATAATAATAAGGTTGATCAATAAGACAGTTATTTCTCAGATGATGTTATTTTTAATTGTATATTTTTATAGTCACTCAACAATAAGAATGATTTAGTGTAAATATAGACAATTATATTTACGGAAAGTAAAAAAAATCACGTAATCATTTTCTGCTAAAAAAAAATAACCACGCATGCATAAAAAAATTGAGTAATAAGAGTTATGACAGTAAAAAATAATTTATGTAATATATATATATATATATATATATATATATATATATATGCCTTTATTTTAAAAGCATGGGACCAGGTGTTACTTTTGTAGCCGCAACCTTATTTACGGGAAAACAGCTTACTTTCGTTATCTATATCGGCTTATTTTGGCACTGATTTTATTCATACTCGTCAGAGAGTCGGTAAAAAAAGTTGTGTCAACAACTATAAGAATTAATTCATGAATGAAGCTGTATTGTCAATCGGTTTAAACGATATTTTGATATTAATACATACTCGTGAAAACCTCTGCTTCCCCAATGTATTGCGAATACATTTATATCTTCAACTGTACTCGAAACTCACTTTTTCCTGACTCGAAACTCACTTATTCTAATTCGAAACTCACTTTTTCTAACTCGAAACTCACTTTTCCGACTCGAAACTCACTTTTTCTAACTCGAAACTCACTTTTTTCGACTCGAAACTTACCTTTTCTGATCCGAAACTCACTTTTCCAACTAGAAACTCACTTTTTGCAACTAGAAACTCACCTTTTCTTACTCGAAACTCACTACTCACTAAAAATTATATCTCAATCCTTCAATGTATTGCTTTCAAAATTGGAATACTTGTTCATGATTATCACCTCTACCTGTCGACAAGACTAGGTAACTGGTATAGGATTTAACATATAGTGATATAATTTATTATCCCCTGCATAATAACTATAAACATCTCCTCCTAAACCACTGCGTCAATTTTTGAAATAGTTGTTCAAAGATTTTCATTTCATGCAGAACTCTATTTGCCATTGCAACGGATAGAAAAACATATTGGGGCCACTGTGGCCGAGAGGGTAAAGTCGCTGACTTTAACACTCAGCCCCTCACTGCGTGGGTTCGAATCCCGGCAGGGTCATTCGGATTTTCATGTGAGGAAGCTTTCCAGCTGGCTTGCGGTAGGTCGGTGGTTTTACCCGGATGTGTCCGTGCATTCGGGGGTCTTCCTCCACCTGTTATTAGCTGGACGTCGCTATATGACTGACATACTGTCGAAGCGACGGTAAACGCAAATAGTCAAGCCTGAAAAACATTTTAAAACTTTAAAAATCTTCTCCTCACAAAATTACTAGCTAGATTTCAAAATGATTTTGCACAGATGATCCTTGGATAACTCTCGACCAAGTTTGTTCAAATTATTTTGATCCGTGAAAGAACATGGCCGCCAGTTTGCTATATATGTATGTAGTGAAAATTTAAAAAAAAAATTCTCCTCCAAAACTACTGGCCAGATTTCTAAACATTTTGGCACAGATGTTCCTTGGGTCACTTTCTACCAAGATTGTCCAAAATATTTTGATCCATTATAAAACATGACAGCCAGGGGGCATGCCCATTTTCTTAATATGTATATAGTACAAATTTGAAAAATCTTCTTGTCCAAAAGTACTGGCGGATTTCAAAGTTATTTGGTACAGATTCCTTGGGTCACTTTCTACCAAGATTGTTCAAATTATTTATCCGTTAAAAAACATCGCCGCCTGGGGGCGAGCCTTTTTTCCTTATATTTATATAGTACAAATTCGAAAAATCTTCTTGTCCAAAAGTACTGGCTGGATTTCAAAGTTATTTGGTACAGCTTCCTTGGGTCACTTTCTACCAAGATTGTTCAAATTATTTTGATCGTTGAAAAACATAGCCGCCAGGGGCGCAGACCATTTTCCTTATATGTATATAGAACAAATTCGAAAATTCTTCTTGTCCAAAAGTATTCATTTGATTTATGGCTTGCAGGGGCAGAGCCCATTTTCCATAAAATCATAAGATATTTGCTGTTTCTTTTCCTCCCACTAGTAACAACTCAAACTGACATCTTTCTCAACTAGGCAAACCCTTAAATCCGTAAAATGGAATACCATCTTCCATGACACCAGGCAAGTGTTTCCTAAATGTATCTTTCCTAAAAGCATAACTAAGTAATCATAATAGTTATTGAGATGTTTTGTGAAACACAAATTACAACTCTTTCGTCCCTGAATTAATTAATCAAGAGCAAAAACACCAATTTAACCACGCCTATCTCGGTCAATATAATAAGGCCCGCCGCGTTCAGCGCGTCAGCGCCTTGTTTGCTAAAAATGGACCGACATTGGGTTCGGCCTTTTATGGAATATGGTTCAATCCTAATGATTCAGGGTTGATTGGGTGACTCCGTGTCATTCAGCATCAAAATCAAAATGGCCCTGAAAAGGGCCAGAAAATATGCTCGAAAGGGAATAATATCACAATTGTCAATGTGTATGATGTGTTAGATAAAAATAAAAGACGATAAGAAATAAAATCTGTTTTAGCATTTTATTGAACTCTTTGGACCCTGCAAACAATATGAACAATGCGAACAATATCAACAACAAGAAAGTACATGTCTGTCATAAAAATAACATTATGATGAACTTTGATGAAAGTAGAACTTGTCCAAACTATTAGTCATTAGTCAGTAATTCAAAACACGCACAACTATCCCCAAACTCTTGTGGATGAATAGCAGTGCATGTTTGTTAGTCCTGATTACACACTTGTCTTCTTGCACGTCTGTACAGTTCTGCATAGTTCTTGTAAAACCAACATCCCACGCTGGAATCGTTCAAACTGAAGTGAGGCTGATCCTCTGTTCGGAAATTACCTCTAAGCACCCGTGTTATATCACACCCACGAACAAGAAAAGACATTGCAAACAAACAATATGCTCCACACTCAAACGTGTTGTACCCCCTGCATTCTCATGAGATTCCAAATGTAGGGTTCATGTCTCTCTAAGAAATGCTGAATGTCACGGTGGATTGATTTTTGTCCATACGAATCAAAGTAGTAAGCCGATTAATCGTTGAAAAACACAGCAACCCAATGTTCAGCAGGTTGAGTCGAATTGTCGATATTCAGAATGCAAGCTTTCACATTCTCTGGTCTACGCTGTGGTAGTTGATCTTTAGCACATACCACGGCATTCAAGGGAACTAGAATTTGTGAATGATCCAAAATATACTGCAACTCAATCATTTCCATTTTCCCAATTTTGTTTAATTCGTTCGCACTCAAAGCACCATTGGTGTGATCTTGTGATCTACACTGGCCTTTGTATTTGCCCACATCAGATAGGCATCAGCTTGCTCGGTGCGTGTGAGATCCATGTTTTGTAGTTCAGCATACCATCTTTCCATCACTTGATACAAGTTCAGTTATTTAATGCACTGTTCAGAAACATCTCGACCCACTCACATTTGCTTGAAAAGAAACACAGTGGATGTTGATTCTGACTGGGATGATCAACAATGCAACCATTACAGTGTTCATGCACGATATCAAAGAGCTGTGTCTGCAGTTCATGCACCACATGATTGTTCAAAATCTTCCAATATCGTGTCGCCTGTTCAAATTGTAGATTTCTCATTACAGTTGTCTGGTCAGTTGTTCTCCGGATTTGCTCATGGTTAATAGTCTGTGATGACTTCTTTGACTCCGTTAATTTCTATATCTGACTGTCGTATTCTGCATACACGACCACGTTGATGGACACTTCAAGAGCTCCACCAAACTGAAGCTCGATTCGCGAGTTCCCCGTTTTCATAGGGTGCAGCTGTCCCTCTTCTGATCCTTGATCTGGCGTTAAGTCAATGCCCCACAGTGTGTATTCCTGTATATAATCGTTAATTGTCAGACCCATGGGACGGTTTAAACCGAATGTTCCCGTGGCTTGGTGCAGGGATATATATGATCGCAACATTTCTCCTGTTGGAAAGTTGGACTGGAACGGTTAAGTTGTGTGTCGTCTTTCCGTCTACACTGACTTCTAACTTAGGTTGAAATGTCGAAAATCAAATGGGTTGGTTGCCACATCTCCGTTCATGTCTGTATTCCTTACCATGCCCAGAATGATGCGTTTGGGCAACTGTCCTTGAAACAAATGATCTTCGATCTTCGATCGCTGGTCTCCAGGAATGGTGAAAGTTTTCACCTCAGATCGACGATGGTCTATTTAAGTTGTTTGTCCCTATAGGTAACAGGTCGACAGTCTGAATATTGAATCCAGTTTGAACGATCTGAATTTTACCCTATGTTCCAAACAGGCAGAAACTTGCCGGGTTCTGTTGAGTCGCAATCGTATTTCAACACCATTGGGATGGTACTTGTCTTGAAGAAACAGGTCTACATGCATACGTCCATACATTTCTAGAACACGATTCTCGTGGATACGGTCTCTTCTTTTCCCTAATCCTTCATTACCACCCGCAACTATATGGGATTGCATATGACCAGCAATGTCAGGACATTTCCTTGGTTTACGCATACGTGTCGGCATTATTGGTAATCAATTTGTTGTTCAGGTACACATCAATACTGCTAAACAAGCTGTGGAAGAAATTATTCACTGTGGATGTTACAAATTCAATGGGAGATGAATTGCTCAGTGCTGGCACAGGATAATGTGCTGTCCACTGTGCATCTGTCATTGCTGTCATGGTAGGTGGGACATGTGTCACTTCGAGTTAAATTTTGCTGCACTCGCAAGAGCCTTGTTGCATCATGTTGTTCAATCAAAAATATCTAACGGTCGTGACGAGATTTTTCTTTTTTTGATGTGACTCCTTAACGTGCTGGAAGCAGAATGATGTCGACGTTTGACTGCTCCTGGCTTTACACTCCTCATAATTTTCCGACCCACAACTTTCAGCAATGCTTTACCCTGTTTCTTGATCACTGCTCCCACACCTTGTTTAAAGCCTTCTTTTTCAGAGTCTGTAGTCCTGAGTTTACGATGAGATCAATTTTGGTAATCATGTACTCAGAGCATTAATTGCGCAGCGTCGGATACCCACGACTGCCTATTACATCTGCGATGTATGAGTAACGGAATGAGCGATCGTTGGTTATCGACGCTGAAATTGCCATATACTGAAGGAAAAAATATACGAAGGATAAAAAAATACCAGTTTGGAGGGATATATTATACGGAATTCAAATCTTAAATCTTAATTAAGGTACTGTAAAATCAACAATTTTCATTGACATTAAGATTGGTTGATTATTTATTAAGGGTTTTTCATGGGTATCTTTTTCGTGGATTAATGTTCTAGAAAATGTAATATCTATATAAAGAACAGTTTTCGTTAGGATTAATATTCATGGATAAAACCGTACAAGAAATCGGCGAAAATTAGTGTTCCACGAATATTAATAATTTCATAGTATGTAAAAACACAGGGAATGCTTAAAGAAAAATAGTCCCTTTAAGATGAGGTTAGACTGGTTTTAAATACATGTAGTTAACATCAACAAGAAATATATTTTACAAAAGACATGCTGATGGGAATTAATGTAATGGAGAATGTAGAACTGTTGTATTATGTACGAGTCATTATCTGGGAAGAATTTCATCCTAGGAAGTCAAAATAAGCATGATAGATAAAAGCTCGCTATCAAAGCGCCCCTCCACCGCATTCGGCCGAGTAAACATCGTTGTAATAAAGCGCACCGTCTTTCAGTGA
The DNA here is from genome assembly GCA_021229015.1 of Solen grandis. Lineage (NCBI taxonomy): Eukaryota > Metazoa > Mollusca > Bivalvia > Adapedonta > Solenidae > Solen > Solen grandis. Next base: position 83,251,829 of record CM037778.1, read on the forward strand.
AACAAATTAAAATATACTGCATATATTTGTAACGTTTGACCCAAATCGATTCTTTATGTGCATCAAATAAGTTTGCATTTTAGATCAAAGAAATTCTAATTCAGTCAGAATACTCAGGGACTCTCTATATATGTACTATAAGATACTCAATCGCACTGCCTTACGTACTCATCACTTTGTAGGTCAAAAGTTTTCAATCAATTGGGCTTTTAAGCCAATGAGGATACAGCATGCATGTATACACAGTTTAATGCAATGTCAAGCAAATTATAAATACATATATCTTGTATCATGACAGTCAGGCCAAGACTTTTACGTCAAATGACAGTAGATTTTAGACGGCGGCGACACGCCGTCTTAAGTAGCTGGAAATCCAAACCAGACTTGCTGACCTTGCTGATTTGCATATTTTCCACCGCCGATTTAACTGTACCTCCCCGTGTTTATTATGTATCCATGCAATGCAATTCGGCACTAAAGAATATGAGTGGACTATGATACACACACGTTCTAATCATAACCGTAACCGATTTTAATGTGTTATCGTTTGTTAACGTAAAAAGTAAAAAGTAGCGCTTTGCAATATGTAGTTCACTTTTATTTTGCATGATGGCGAGTTAGGTTTCCTAACTTTGAATAGAAAGGCAAACATACAAATATCTTATATATATAGTAATTATAGTAATCAAACACCTGTCATTACAACAGATATAATGTACACATAAGGTTTCCTAATACTGAAGAAAAGGAATGACTAACTTAGGTATGCAACTTATGAATGGAATCAGGTTCATGACCATAACTCCGGATTATTATGAAACAAAAAGAGGGCGAGTTAAACTTGACTCACTAGCAACCATTGTTGCAGTAAAGCATGTGGAGTTTTTTTGGCGTCATATGACTTTTGCCTCTGTTGCCTCAATCGCTACTGAAACGCTGGGCTATTTCATGTTAATCTCACCGCCGTCTCTCAGCGCGTTGAGCGCTTTGATTAATTACATTACTATAAAATGTGTATCAATCAATATTGGAGAAGGTTATAATTAGTTTTGTTGAAAGAGAAAAAAAAAACATATCAATACTAAAGAAAATAAATGCAGATAAACCAATCACTTATGTGCAAACTGGACTAATTAACACTAATATATGAAAATATTGCGAAAAAGGTATTTGAAAAAAAGATAAATATTCAGTTTCACCCTATGGAAAATATCAGGCGTTTGTTAAAAGATCAACTAGACAATGGCATATACGTTAAATTTTCGAAAAATCGTTACCAAAAGCGGGTGTGGAAAACTTGCATTATTATTTTTTTTCTTTAAACATTATATAAATAAGAAATTAGGGCAATCAAATATTATTATATATGTTCTGCCATTCCATTCATCGAAAGCATAATGTACAAATAGATTAGGTTTTTTTGTAATCATAACTGTATCTTTTAAATAGAGATATCAACTTAAACGTATTTGGTCTCATCCCGGAGTACTTATCGATATATTATTTTCTTAAATTTGAATAAGTTGGACAAAACAAAACGAAACTCATCCTCTTATATGTTGCATAAAATACATTTCTATCAATAGTAGGCAAAGCGAATAGGTTTATTTCACCTTCAGTTTCTATCATCATCTATGATATGATACCCAAAAATACAAAATCCCTTAACATCACGTAGTACAGACATGCACTCTGAACATATTTATCTTCATTTACACTAAGAACCTTATTCCAATATTTTATGATATTATAACATCTATCAGTCATACAAGACACTCTTCCAAATCCACCATAAATAAAATCATTTTGCGAGGTACGTTTAACATTCATTTTTTTACAGTATCGTAACGTATTTTCACGTCCAAATCCCCATAATTGTCAAATATAACTTTTATTAGGTGTGTCCAGTTTATCAAATAAATCTAGATTTAACTGAAACATAGGTATACTTATGAAGATATTTGTTATTTTAAATATAGCATTCATACTCATCCCAGATAAAGTGTCATGTGCCTCTGCGAAAGAGCCACCAGCTACTACTACTTCTGCTACTCCTACAAATTACTTCTGCTACTACAACCCCCCCCTACTTCTTCTACTCCTACTAATTACTTCTGCTACTACTACTATTGCTACTACTATTATTTCTGCTACTACTTCTGCTACTACTACTATTGCTACTACTACCTACTACTACTACTATTTCTATTACTACTTCTGCTACTATTACTTCTTGTACTACGACTTCCACTACTTCTACTTCACTACTACTACTTCTGCTACAACTACTTCCACTACTACTTCACCTACTACTACCTCTGCTACTACTACAATTACTACTTTTGCTTCTACTTCTGCTACTACTTCTGCTACTATTACTACTTCTAATACTACTGTTGCTACTACTACTAATTCTTCTATTTCTACTACTTCTTTTGCTACTACTACTTTTTTTTTTTTTTGTTTACTACTGGTACTACTACTACTACTACTATTTGTTATATTGCTACTACAATTATTGAAAAAAAATCATGCCCTACTTATGAAATTCTCCAAAGCACGAAACCCAAACAAGTAGTGTTCACGGATGGAATGTTCACTGTCGACACAAAGAAACCTGTTGCCAAGAAACCAAACCAGAAAAGTCGGGTAAAGTCAACAAGAACCATGACACCTAAAAAGTGAATATACCTGTACACCAATCCTAGACATTTTCATCAGGCTGGGGTAATATAGATAGTATGATTAAATATCTTTTTAGCTGTATATAGTATTGATAATTGATATTATAGCAGATTTCATTTGTATAAAGCAATGGATGACTGATATAACTGCAGATTTTCATTGAAAATTGTTTCGTGTTTTCACCTTTATAAATCGATAAAACTGCATTTTTCACCTGTATATAGAGCGATATTTAACCGCATTTTTTTACGTGTGACATAGCTGATGTCGTTATATATTGTTTATCTAGTGATAAAACTGCATTTCTCCACTTGTACATAGGGCGATTTAGTCAATAAAACTGCATTTTTTATGAAGAGCGATAAGACTGTTTTAGATTATTGTATCACTGCACTAATGGGCCAATTGTTACATGCTGACAAAATTTAATCTAAATATTGTTGTCTGTCGCTGGAAAATCCAGCCAGTCATGATTAAAAATATCTCGCTTGCGCATTTCCTTTTCTCATTACAATTTATTAAAGACGTTATCTTCAGCATCGATTATCAACACATTTTAATTCAGTTTCAACTTCCATAAAGCATTCGTACTGAAATAAACATGGAAATTAAGACAGAAAACAAAATCTGGAACTATTTCTTTGCGTAGTGAAAAAAAAGGGAAATCTATAAATATAGATGTCTAAATATAGCCCCTAATTGTTGTCCGATTCAAAATGTGTGCTAATCTGAAATCAAAAGATGTTATTATAATTTTGCATTGTAATATGTTTCAGAAAAATATATAAATATTATTTTTGTGGTTGTGTAGTCGTCATATTTTCGCAACCGCTTCCACCTTTTACAAATAATTTAGGAATTCACAAAACCAACAAGTCCACTATTACACCAACATAACGTAGCACTAAGTAATACTTAAAGATGCAGTACTACAGATAAGGTAATTGATCACGATTATTTGAAACTCTCAAATTGTAACAAATCATGGACCTTTTACTCATTTATCATCTACCAAAATGTTAATTCCTGCGGATTAACTGCGATACCGTGATCGTGTCACCAAGAACTGAATTTCACGGCACCGAATTAGGTGTGTCTGTCGAGTTTTATCATAAAAATAGATACACGTGAAAAAGAAAACAAAAAAAAAAAACACGAAAAAAACCCAAAAAACTTAAGTATAATGATCTATTTTTGCACCTTATTTTCCGTATTTATTGCATTGACCTTGTGTAGTATTGCAACTTTAAATACTTCGGAAAATATTCCAGCATTCTTAATTCGATTCCATTGTAAAAAAAAACAAAACGAAAAAACTCCAGGACCTCTATATTTCTTAAAATAATAGTCAGTCATTTTTTGCAATATTACCGCCAGCTTAGTTTTAAATGTTTTGCAAAGCAACAATGATTGATTTATATATATATATCATTAAGAGTTAAGTGGTTTCGGTGGCATTCAGGCGAGAAGCCAATGCACATGGTACTTTTGAAAAAAAACATCCAGCACGCACCATCACTCAAACTGTACGAGGGGTGATAAAAAAGTTCGCGGTAAAGCGATCTCATTCCTCTTATATACAATCAATGCAATGATCAAAGCAATGATATCGCTGGCAGAACAGACCTACCTTCCTACCGACCAACTAACTCGCCTACCTACCAATCTATCTACCGACTGTCTCGCTATTATGTTAAGACATTCTGTGCAAAGGTATTCTATTTTTCATATAAGATCAAAATATAAATGTTGAGATTATGTTATTGAAGACTTTCATACATCACGGGTGGGTGGGTGGGAGTGGAGGAATCACGTAATTTGTACAGTAATCAAAACAAGCAATGGCGACTTCTGAACCTCGGTACTCGGTTCCTCGGTACTCATTATTATGTTTAATTTTTGTGACAAACGTTTCCAGAATCCAAACTAGACCTAGCTTATCATATGCTCGGATAACTTTCTTCAAATATCGGTACTAAGTGCGTTCTCGTACGTTTTATGGTACCCCGTCCCCGTTTGCAGAGAGGTTAAAGCGTCCGCCTTGCGTGGGGAGGTCGTGGGTTCGATCCCCGGCCGCGACATATCAAGTCGTAAAAATGGAACTATTATACATGTAGCTCCATTGCTTGGCGCTCAGCATACAAGGGTAGTTGCAGGACTGATTTGCCAGGTGTCCGGATAATGTGACCGGGTGTGGTATCATGCCACATGTCTACGGTGTGGTACTGCAGTTGTTGAAAGATCTGTGGCGTACAAATGCTCATTGCAGAGGTATAGTAAGTAAAACGCGTATTTTATGGATAGTAAACCAAACGCGAACAAACATAGTAAGTCTCACGCATGGTTTCAAATAGCTTTGAAATACATAAACTGTGGTGATATTAAACACGTGTGTCCCGTCTGGCGTCTACGGTGTGAAAAAGTCAGATACTTAGAATATACTCAAATATGAATAACTAAAACAATATATATGAGACATTGATATGTGCACATTTGATGGCAAATCCCATGTCGGAAACAGCTAGGAAACACATGGGGCCATATCATAATTAAAAGGCGGGTGTGGCAAAATTTCTTTGATGCAACTACTCTTGAACAATTTACCCTTTGTTCTGGTGCAAAATATACCCCCACCTGATGAGAGTTTTTTTTTTATAGTAAAGGGAAAAGGGTTACGTACCATGGCAACTGATGACAAATGAACTTTGATAAAGTATTCTGGCTGAATTAAAGTTTCTTTAATAAATATATAGTTGTTTTATCAAAACACTTCTCTTAGATTTACATTGAGACCTGTTTTCTGGCCGAACGTTATAAATATCTGCAGTAAATTATAGCCTGTTTCACCGTCTCCGTATGGCGGAAAGATGGTTATAGTGCGCTTCTACTCCCCAGATTGCAGTGGCGGGGCGCCTTATATCATGTAAGCGTTCTATATTCCCTGTCCCCGTGTTAATTCCTATTAACGTCACATATCAAAAAAAAAAAATAAAAATAAAAAAAAAAAAAAAAATGCTTGAAACGAATAACCTTTTAACAACTTGGGCATAGTATTCACCACTGGCATTTGTACATCCTGATATATGAAGCAAATGACAACCAAAGAACATGATACAGACAGACAGACAGACAGACAGACAGACAGAACATGTAATGTGTTCACTTTCAGACTCATAAAAGTACACCTATGTTTTATCAATAACAATTCTCTCCTAAAAAGTAGAACCTTCCAAGAATTTCGCGCTTCATCTGTAAGAGTGCAAGGTACCACGTGGTTTTCCTAAAGCATTTGTCAAAATTTCAGGGATACTGCCGTAAGAAATATCAATTGTGTCTGCTAACACGCGAGTAGTATTACGCCTAGCATTTTTCAATAGCAGACAGATGTCTTTCAGTCTTAGACTTGCTAGGTCATTCAGACTTTGGGTCATTCTGACTTTCTCCATACCGTCTATTAAACTCTTTAATCAAGAACTTATAGCCAAGTATCCCCATAAACAGTGGTTAATCATCGATGACGTCGTTGTAATATTACGTGACAACTACGTCATAAAATTTTGCTCGACTTGATTTAATTGAGGATAAATTGGTATTGAAGTAGAGGTAAAGGGAAAACTTTTCAGGTTATAAAGCATTTTCACGTTCTTTCTGATCACCCCTCGTAGTTAGCAGTTATGCGGTATTATTACACGCAGATTTGCTTTTATTCTGGGAAACATACACATTCTTTCTCGTCTCTCTGGTTTATTGGGATGAAGTGATTTTCTGGAGCCTGACTATACGTTGCAAATGAAACATATATATGTGCATAAAAACAAGTATATAATGCTAAAATTCTGCCTTTTAAAAAAAGCAACTTCGTGAATAAATTTCGAGAGAGAAAAAATGTTGAATATATTTATTCTCGTTTTTATGACATCACTAGCACATTCCCAGTACGATTATTATTCTTACTGTGGGCATGTTCATAAGTGTGATCCAGAGAATCAGAATTGTTACTGTGATTCGTGGTGCCAAATGCGGAAAGATTGTTGTTCAGAGTTCCAGAATGAAAACATGACAATTGATGATGTGCGCCTTGCATTCAAGTGTTTAAGTATACGGGAATTAGAAGGAAAAGATAGAATTCAGAATTTCCAACATTTAGATAAACAAAAGGATGGAATGTATACTGTAGCTACATGTTCCCCGTATTGGACAGAAAACACTATACGCTATTTATGCGAAAAAACAAGATATGAGGTATTTGAAAGAGCGCCGGTTTCGAATGTAGAGCGCAAAATATTGTACAGAAACATGTATTGTGCTTATTGTAATTTTGATTACGACTTTAAATTTTGGAATGTAGACATATTGTCGAGGTGCTAAACACACGATAAACGTACATAATGAGTATGACCCACAAAATTGCGATTTGTTCTTCACAAAACCAGACGATATTGTAACCACAAAATGTCCATTTCCAGGACCATTAAGTACATGTCCAGAAGATCAAAAGAACACGGCGCTTGCAAGAAACTGCACCGATGGAGGGTATGCTATGGTATACAACAAAGCTAATGATGTGTTCCGTAACAAGTTTTGTGCTCTTTGTAATGGACTAGCTAAAAAGGACATTTTTTGCGAAAGCATCCAGAACACAAACAAGTTCCATTCGGTAATGAGTATTCCATGCAATTACTTGTAGACTTAAATAGTCAAACAAACGGTGACTTTGAATATCTTTGTAAGGACGCTGAAATATATAATCCATTAACAAAAGAATGTCGTAAAATATATTGTTTTCCACCGGCCATTGCCAAGAAAGGTCGTTGTGTTTCAGGCAAATATTCAAGTTACGCAGTACAACTGAAAAATAATGCGTCAAACCAGACTTTGACGCTCAATTCTAACTGCACGTATTGAAAATAGACACTGGTAATTACATAAGGATAAACAATTCAGAATTGTATGTAAATTCTACTGACAAAGTATATCCTTCTACAGATGTTATTACTCTGGATAATGATGTCTTCGTTTGTAACCAAAATAACCAATCTTGTGGCGAAAACTGCGAAAACCCTGACGTATGGTTTCAGCACGCCACAGGATTAGTTTCAGCAGTTGGCTCAATAGTCTCAATTGTTTCTCTAGCGATTGCCATTATAGTTTATTTCAGTTTCCCTCAATTACTGAACACACCAGGCAAGATTCTAGTATCACTCATGGTTTCTTTGTTTTTTGCTCAACTTCTTTTCATATTGTCTGTGCCGGCACAATATAACAAAGCTGTTTGTAAAGTCATTGCTGTTTTCATACATTTTTTCTTCCTTGTAGCATTTTGTTGGATGAATGTCATGGCTCTAGATCTCTTGTTAACGTTCTCAAACAGTTTAACACTCCTGGATCTGCAAACAAATCGTCCAAACGTTTCTATTTATACAACTTATATGCTTGGTTTTACCATTCTGTATAGTTGTCACTGCAGTTATTCTTGACAATTTTGCCGTGGAAACAAAATTATCAAGTTTTCAGCCTCGTTATGGTTATGCCATTTGTTGGATCAATTCGCGAAACGCTTTGATTTTATTTTTTGCTGGACCGCTTGCTCTATTTACACTGTTAAATATAATATCTTTTGTTTTTACGGCCGTTACTATTGTACAAGCCAAGAGGGATGCTTCAATTGTTCAACAGAAAAAGAAAAATGCGTGTTCCCTTCTTATAAATATTAAGTTGGCTCTAATAATGGGACTAACCTGGGTGTTTGCATTTATTGCTAATGCTGCTAACGAGCCCGTTTTCTGGTTTATATTTATACTTTTTAACACATTACAGGGCTTTTTTATATGCGTGAGTTTTGTTTGTACCAAGAAGGTATACAGACTTATGGTGCAAAGGTATCACGAATTCTCTAGCACTGCAGTGAAAACGACAACCACGTCTCCAGACAAAAGGATTGGGTTATAAAATGTACTGAACAAAATTAAAGACAGGAATTGTTAACAATGTTTGTAAATGATACCAATATTTTACATATTGAAGAGTTGTTTTTGATCTCGAAATTGCCTTTTAGCTCACCTGAGCGAAGCTCATGGTGAGCTTTTGTGATACTTGAATGTTCATCGTCCGTATATGCGTAGTGCGTCAACAATTTCTAGTGTTTACATTCTAGCATCTTCATTTCTTTCAAGCAATCATCTTCAAACTTTGACAATGTTTATGACCATGCCAGATTTCACTATGTTTACACTCAAGCGTCTTTATTTTTTGAACAATCATTTTCAAGCTTTATTACAATGTTTATGACCATAATCTCTCGATGGAGTTCGATAATGGTGAGATCGGCCAGTTAGGTTAGGAGTTATACCCCTTTTAATATAAAAATGCCAGATTTCACTTTGTTTACATTCTAGCGTCTTCATTTTTTGAACAATCTTCATCAAGCTTTATGACAATATTTATGACCATAATCTCTTGCTCAGGTTTGATTGTTGCAGATATTTGTTCCTTAGAGCAGGAGTTATGGCCTTTTATTTATAACAAATGCCTGATTTTATCTTGTTTACACTCTAGCATTTTAATTTTTTAAGCAATCTTCTTCAAACTATAAATAAATGTTAATTGTCAAAATCTCTCAACTAGGTATGATTATGACTGACATTGACCATTTAGGTCAGGAGTTATGGCCCTTTAATTTAAATACATTCAACAAATTTAGTGTTTACACTCTAGAAGCCACAATTGATAAAATCTCCCTCAAACTTGCTAGACTATGCCTTAATAATATCTCATTCGAGTTTGATAATGGATGGGGCAGGGTGAAAAAGTAGGTCACTATTTCAAATCTTGGTTAATCCTGTTTACACTCTAGGGGCAACATTATTAACCGAATCTTCTTCAAACTTGGTCAGAATGTTTGTCTTGATGATGTTTTGGTCAAGTTCAATCATAGTTTCGGTTGAGTCATAAAGTGGGTCACTAGGTCAAATCATAGTAAAATATTGTTTTACACCACATGTGGTCTCTTTTTTTTAGTCAAATCTTTGTCAAACTTATTAGAAATGTTGTCTTGATATCTCGGTGAAATTCGATCGTGGGTAAGGCATGGTCAGTAGTCTGGTGAGCGACTAAGGGCCATCATGGCCCTCTTATAATGTTGTATTTAACAGTGCATTTCTAAATAGATAGTACAATATGATGACGCACAAAATATAGAGCAAACTATCAGCCTTGGACTTGGCTGAAGATATTGTAATATGCATCTAATCAATCGTGTTTTTAGTTGAATCAAAACAAATAAATTTGTATTTAATACCATTAATTTGCCTTAGTTATGATTTAAGCTTAATTCATGTTTATGCTTTCTTATATAATAACACATGCTTTGTGATTTAAGAGACTGCTCTGTATTCCAGTCCTCAAAAACAATTTTACCATAGTATGATCTCAAGCTCTTGTTTAAAGTATGGCCAATATTTGTAGAAATTTCGAGAACACATGATCCAATGAAAAAAATACTCTGATACAAAATAAATTGAACCAAGGGTTTTTTTCAAAGAATTATTTATTATATCTTGCAGGAATACGTGATTGGAATGCATACATTCCTTTAAAATACAAATGCTTCGAAGTAAAAATACATGTACACACCATTTTTGTCATACAATATTGCATTATGTTTTATACAAATTATATTTTGGAAAGAAATAATACAACGAATGTAAACCCACGTGCAAACTTTCTATTGCAACTGAGTAAACACGCGGTTAGTGTTTGAATATATCGCACTGTCGGAGATCACTCGTTCAAGTCTAAGACCCATGTTTTCCTCGTTTCAAAATAAAATCAAATACCAGTATTTAACTGCTTCCTACTGTGCCTTACCTGTAGCAGTCATTTCTTTTAAGTTGAGCGTGTGATGAATTAGCCATGTGTTCTGGCTTATGAATGACATAGCAGCATATTTGTTGAAGATTGTATCAATCGCATATACGTTTGCCATATATTTATATATTAATAAATTAAGTTGAATTTATGAATGAATTTTACTTTGAATTGTGTATTTACTACAAATAATGATTAATTATTTACTAATTACAGTTGTCATATCACAGCTGTGGAGCAATGGTTAGGAATGAGAGAGATAAAAGAGAAGGGTTTTTCTTCATAGACTGTTCTTCAAACAGCGTATTGTACCTTTAAAGTTTGCGTGTAATCAGCAAATGATTTTCTTTTAAATATAATGTTAGGAAAGATACGGAAACATTGTTTTGTATATGCATGCATTTTATTATCAAAGTTATTGTTAATAAGGCTATGTTTATTAATACATTCATGTGTTTAATAATTAAATAGTTTAGTCCCCTTTACTACTTTTACAATATGACACGTTTTGCAATAAAAGTTATTACCGATCACAGATGGCTTCTTTTAATTTTTGGAAACAAGATTATAACAAATACTTTAAAGGATGTTTGACATAACTCCACGTCAGTATTATGAAATGCTCTGCAAATAGTTGCATTACAAAATAGATTAGTACCAGTTCTTGAACAAAACAAAATCTGCTTTTCTGTAAACTCATTGTATATCTAATGTCATGAGAGGATTACCTCTGTTGAAAGTATATGAAATATTACAATACTATTAAAAGCAACAGTTAAATGCCAAACATTAAATAAATTGCACCATACTTCAACATTGATAAAGAAGTCACGGACAGTCGCTTATATTTTGTTGTTGGTGTGTTGGTGTTTACAATCGCTGCAACAGAATGTCGCTGGCTCCTATCTTTGTAAGGTCACATGCTGTTGAGCGAGATCATTTCTAAGACGCTACAAGTACAAGTACAGCCGCCAAGTAGCCAAGTGCTACTAAAGATGTTCCTTCCTTTGGAAAACAAGAATGAGATACAGTTAAGATTTACCTTTCATATTCCTTTCAGGATTAGTTATTATTCCACATCACACCTAATTTAGGTTGATTTGAAATTTAAAATACCATTTGCAGTTATCTCATTTTTCTTGCTGTATTACTGAAGAAAATTAGAATTATGTTTTTATGCAAAAAGTTCCAGACTTTGATCAGAATCTGCTGAATCGCCCTGAAACATGCCATAAATGAGTGATGGCCAATTTTTATCATATCGTCAAAATTTCGGACGAAACATCGATAACTAACCGCAAAACTGATTTCTCATTTTTCGCCTCTCTGGGGCGCCACGTGAAATATCCAATCTATAAATGCATATAAATAGCCAAAGATGGTTTAGCAGGGTCACTTCAGAGTTTTGGACTTTATTTGCTGAAGTGCATGTTTAATATCTTATTTTTTTAAAAACAGTTTTGGATAGCAAACCTGTACAATATATTTGTCAAAGTATATTACAATAAAGAAAGGTTACAAAATCAACAGTGCATATAAACACACTGTAAATGATAACAATGTATTCTAGATTGTAACTTTTAAAATCATCGACTCATAAATAACCAATATAAAGTAAAGTTTGCCTTATACATAGTCATGTTATTGTCTTCTTTTTAAGATGTATTTGCTCATTAGAAATACAATTTCATTTTGTCATTAATAGAATTTAAAAAAATGAGGAGACACAGCCTAAACAAGATGAATTTTCTTTTCTTTTAAATAGTTTGTTATATTGCCTAGTGCAAATATCATGAAAGGTTAACGTACATATTGAGCGAAGGCAAAAAAAATGATTAAGTTTTGACAGATAAAACACTTAGCAATACATGTATTATCAACATACCTTGATATTTCTTTTACTTTGTTAAGATAATACACCAAGAGTTTATATGTATGAAAAAAAAGAAAAGAGAAGGAGATCAAACCATAGAAAACACGACATATTATCTCTAGTTAAGATAAGCAGTGGCACTTAAACATAGAAATAACTTTCTTTGAATTATCATGATAAATATAAATGTATATAAACATTTCTTTAAAAAGAAATAATCCCAGAGAGACACTATTAAGAATATTGTAAAAGGTTTACAATATTACCATAACTTGTTTATTTGTTCGTAAGTAAGAAAAGAACCATAAATGACTAAAATATTATTCGATTATAGCAATATTTCATGTTACATAAATGTCTTGTATTAAATGGAAGAACCTTCGACCTTTTTCTGTTGTACAATACAAATATCTTATCAATTCCGTTTGGTGACAACGGTGTAAATATAATAATACAATGATACGAGTTTAAAACGTCTTTCCAAATGGGGTTATCGGTAGATTTTACATTTAAAGAACATATATTGACCTGATTTAGACAGAGATTTGATATTCTGGTTAATGGAGGTAATAACTTGGTATTCTTTGTCACAAACAATAAGTCTTCTGATGATCTAATTATCCATCTAATTTTAAGATGTTATAAAACATTATAGTATCATTCTGAATGCCCCTTTTAAATAATCTTGTTATGTTCTTATTTTGTTTAATTAGTGTTGTTTTTTTCCCACATGAAATTAAAAAAAAATAACGTTTCTAATTCCTTCATTACGATTTTGTAGGGTTTGCTAATGAAAAGAGACTGTTATTTTGCCTATTGGTGTAAGTATTCCTTTTGAGCAGACGATCAGTAGGTTTTGTTTTTGAAGTATTTTATCTTTAAAGTTAATTTCAAGCATGTTACAGAATTTTATGCCTAGAAGTCTGAATTCAATATACCGTTCAGACTTTAATCCGAGGAATAATACTTTTTTTCTTAATTTCAAAACCGCACTACTGTTGTTTTATCCATATGTATATCAAGGCCAAAGATCTTTCAATAGAATGTTAAAGTTTCAATTGCATTGTATAGTAATATTTCTGTTACCTCTAAAATATGAGCTGTGTTGTCAGCTACATAGATATTTTAAATTTAACGTTTCGTACTTTAATATTTGTATTATAACGGAACCATAGCAGGTAGTATCTCAGCACATAGTATAAATATATATAGTTGAATAGGGCCTCCGTGGCCGACAGGGTAAAGTCGTTGTCTTTAACACTCACTCAGCCCCTCTGGTTAATGGAAGTTATTACTTGGCATTATTTGTCATAAACAATAAGTCGTCTAGTTATCTTATTATTTCCTATGTCTATTTGAGATAAAAAAATTAAAGAGCAATATGTGATAGAACAAAATTGCTTAATGTGTACAGCAACTATTTACAAATACACAAGTTATGCAACTGCTTACTTTTTACTTAATACGTAGCTGCTGACCAACTAACCTACAACCCGAACAACCAAAATACCTGGTACATTCTGACCGACCTACCTACAACCTTACAAGCCAACATACCTCGCTACTGACAGAATTACCAACCCCAGAACGACGACTACCTAGCAACTGACCGACCTACCTACAACCAGACCAACCGACATACCAAGCCACTAACCAACAACTAACCTACAACCCGAACAACCAACATGCCTACATATCTGACCGACCTACCTACAACCAGACCAAGCACCATACCTAGCCACTGACCGACTAATCTAAAACCCGAACAACCAACATGCCTACATACTGACCGACCTACCTACAGCCTGACCAACCAACATATCTAGCTACTGACCGACTAACCTACGACCCGAGCAACCAAAATACCTACCTTCTGACCGACCTACTACCCGACCAACCAACTGACCTATCCCAACCAAAATACCAGTCTACTGACCGAACGACCTACAACCCGACCAACAAATTACCTATCTACTGACCGACCTACAACCCGACCAACCAACATACCTGTCTACTGATCTACCTACAACCCGACTAACCAACATACCTGTCTACTGACTGACGGACCTACAACTCGACTAACCAACATACCTATCTACTGACTGACGGACCTACAACCCGACCAACAAATTACCTATCTACTGACCGACCTACAACCCGACCAACCAACATACCTATCTACTGATCGACCGACATACCTATCTACTGACCGACCAACATACCTATCTACTGACTGACCAACATACCTCTCTACTGAGATGAAAAAAATGAAACATATATATGTGCATAAAAACAGTATATAAAATTCTGCCTTTTAAAAAAGCAACTTCGTGAATAAAATTCGAGAGAGAAAATATGTTGAATATATTTATTCTCGTTTTTATGACATCACTTGCACATTCCCAGTACGATTATTATTCTTACTGTGGGCATGTTAATAAGTGTGATCCAGAGAATCAGAATTGTTACTGTGATTCGTGGTGCCAAATGCGGAAAGATTGTTGTTCAGAGTTCCAGAATGAAAACATGACAATTGATGATGTGCGCCTTGCATTCAAGTGTTAAAGTATACCGGAATTAGAAGTCAGAATTTCCAACATTTAGATAAACAAAAGGATGGAATGTATACTGTAGCTACATGTTCGACAGAAAACACTATACGCTATTTATGCGAAAAACCAAGATATGAGGCATTTGAAAAAGCGGCGGTTTCGAATGTAGAGCGCAAATTATTGTACAGAAACATGTATTGTGCTTATTGTAATTTTGATTACGACTTTAAATTTTGGAATGTAGAAGCATATTGTCGAGGTGCTAAACACACGATAAACGTACATAATGAGTATGACCCCCAAAATTGCGATTTGTTCTTCACAAAACCAGACGATATTGTAACGACAAAATGTCCATTTCCAGGACCAATAAATACATGTCCAGAAGATCAAAAGAGGGTATGCTATGGTATACAACAAAGCTAATGATGTGTTCCGTAACAAGTTTTGTGCTCTTTGTAATGGACTAGCTAAAAAGGACATTTTTTAAAAGAAAGAATCCAGAACACAATCTAGTTCCATTCGGTAAAGAGTATTCCATGCAATTACCTGTAGACTTAAATAGTCAAACAAACGGTGACTTTGAATATCTTTGTAAGGACGCTGAAATATATAATCCATTAACAAAAGAATGTCGTAAAATATATTGTTTTCCACCGGCCATTGCCAAGAAAGGTCGTTGTGTTTCAGGCAAATATTCAAGTTACGCAGTACAACTGAAAAATAATGCGTCAAACCAGACTTTGACGCTCAATTCTAACTGCACGTATATGAAAATAGACACTGGCAATTATAAAGGATAAACAATTCAGAATTGTATGTAAATTCTACTAACAAAGTATATCCTTCTACAGATGTTATTACTCTGGATAATGATGTCTTCGTTTATAACCAAAATAACCAATCCTGTGACGAAAACTGCGAAAACCCTGACGTATGGTTTCAGCACGCCACAGGATTAGTTTCAGCAGTTGGCTCAATAGTCTCAATTGTTTCTCTAGCGATTGCCATTATAGTTTATTTCAGTTTCCCTCAATTTCTGAACACACCAGGCAAGAATCTAGTGTCACTCATGGTTTCTTTTTTCTTTGCTCAACTTCTTTTCATATTGTCTGTGCCGGCACAATATAACAAGGCTGTTTGTAAAGTCATTGCTGTTCTAATACATTTTTTCTTCCTTGTAGCATTTTGTTGGATGAATGTCATGGCTCTAGATTCTTTGTTAACGTTCTCAAAACAGTTTAACACTCCTAGATCTACAAACAAATCGTCCAAACGTTTCTATTTATACAACTTATATGCTTGGCTTTTACCATTCTGTATAGTTGCTACTGCAGTTATTCTTGACAATTTTGCCGTGGAAACAAAATTATCAAGTTTTCAGCCTCGTTATGGTTATGCCATTTGTTGGATCAATTCGCGAAACGCTTTGATTTTATTTTTTGCTGGACCGCTTACTTTATTTACACTGTTAAATATAATATCTTTTGTTTTTACGGCCGTTACTATTGTACAAGCCAAGAGGGATGCTTCAATTGTTCAACAGAAAAAGAAAAATGCGTGTTCCCTTCTTATAAATATTAAGTTGGCTCTAATAAAGGGACTAACCTGGGTGTTTGCATGTATTGCTAATGCTGCTAACGAGCCCGTTTTCTGGTTTATATTTATACTTTTTAATACATTACAGGGCTTTTTTATATGTGTGAGTTTTGTTTGTACCAAGAAGGTATACAGACTTATGGTGCAAAGGTATCACGAATTCTCTAGCACTGCAGTGAAAACGACAACCACGTCTCCAGACAAAAGGATTGGGTTATAAAATGTACTGAACAAAATTAAAGACAGGAATTGTAACAATGTTTGTAAATGTTACCAATATTTTACATATTGAAGAGTTGTTTTTGATCTCGAAATTGCCTTTTAGCTCACCTGAGCGAGGCTCAGGGTGAGCTTTTGGGATACTTGATTGTCCGTCGTCAGTCGTCCGTCAACAATTTTGATGTTTACACACTAGAGGCCACAATTTTGATCCAATCTTCCTCAAACTTGGTCAGAATGTTTGTCTTGATGATATCTTGAACCCTTTCGATAATGGGTCAGGTTGGATCCAAAAGTAGGTCAGTAGGTCAAATCTCAGAAAAATCTTGTTTACACATTAGAGGCCACAATTTTGAGCCAATCTTCCTCAAACTTGGTCAGAAAGTTTGTCTTGATGATATCTCGAACCAGTTCGAAAATGGGCCGGGCCGAACCGAAAAGTAGCAATAGTAAATTTAGAAAATCTTATACCTGAGGGCAACATTTTTGGAACTTTGGCAGAATGTTTGTCATGATGATATCTTTTGTGGATGGGGTCAGAAAATTCCTGAACATTGTTTCACCTCATCATCTTAATTCTAAAGCAATCTGTTTTGTACAGGCAATGCTTGATACTTTTCTCAGGTGAGCGATCTAGGGCCATCTTGGCCCTCTTGTTAGTGTTTACATTCTAGCATCTTCATTTCTTTCAAGCAATCATCTTCAAACTTTATGACAATGTTTATGACCATGATAACTTGATCGAGTTTGATTATGGCGGAGAATGGCCGATAAGGTCAGGAGTAATGTCCCTTTTAATATAAAATTGCCAGCTTTCCCTTTGTTTACACTCAAGCGTCTTTATTATTTGAACAATCATTTTAAACTTTATTACAATGATTATGACCATAATCCTCGAGGGAGTTCGATTATGGTGAGATCGGCCAGTTAGGTTAGGAGTTACCCCTTTTAATATAAAAGCCAGAATTCACTTTGTTTACATTCTAGCGTCTTCAATTTTTGAACAATCATCATCAAGCTTTATGATAATATTTATGACCATAATCTCTTGCTCAAGTTTGGTTGTAGCAGATATTTGTTCCTTAGAGCAGGAGTTATGGCCTTTTATTTATAACAAATGCCTGATTTTATCTTGTTTACACTCCAGCATGTTCATTTCTTGAGCAATCTTCTTCAAACTTTACATAAATGTTTATTGTCAAAATCTCTCAGCTAGGTGTGATTATGACTGACATTGGCCTATAAGGTCAGGAGTTATGGCCCTTTGATTTAAAAAACATTCAACAATTTTAGTGTTTACACTCTAGTAAACCACAAATTTGATCAAATCTCCCTCAAACTTGTTTAGACTATGCCTTGAAAATATCTCAGTCGAGTTTGATTATGGATGGGGCAGGGTCAAAAAGTAGGTCACTAGTTCAAATCTTGGTTGAATCTCGTTAATATTTCACACACCACATTTTTGCTCAGTCTTTCTCAAACTTGCTTAGAATGTTTGTCTTGATGTATATTGGTCAGGTTCAGTCAGGGGGAAAAAAACATTATTCAAACTTGATCAGAATGTTTGTCATGATGATATTTTGGTCAAGTTCAATCATAGATTTTGTTGAGTCATATAGTAGGTCACTAGGTCAAATCTTAGTAAAATATTGATTACACCACATGTGATCTCTTTTTTATAGTCAAATTTTTTTGGCAGACTTGTTAGAAATGTTTGTCTTGATATCTCGGTGAACTTCGATCATGGGTACGGCATAGTTAGTAGTCTGGTGAGCGACTAAGGGCCATCATGGCCCTCTTATAACTTTGTATTTTACAGTGCATTTCTAAGTCGCTAATACAATATGATGACGCACAATATATAGAGCAAACTATCAGGCTTGGACTTGGCTGAAGATATTGTAATATGCATCTAATCAATCATGTTTTTAGTTGAATCAAAACAAATAAATTTGTATTTAATCCATTTTTTTTTTAAGCTTAATTCATGTTTATGCTTTCTTATATAATAACACATATGCTTTGTGATTTAAGAGACTGCTCTGTATTCCAGTCCTCAAAAACAATTTTACCATAGTATGATCTCAAGCTCTTGTTTAAAGTATGGCCAATATTTGTAGAAATTTCGAGAACACATGATCCAATGAAAAAAATACTCTGATACAAAATAAATTGAACCAAGGGGTTCGTTGATTTCAAAGAATTATTTATTATATCTTGCAGGAATACGTGATTGGACTGCATACATTCCTTTAAAATCAAATGCTCTCGAAGTAAAAAACATGTACACACCATTTGTGTCATACAATATTGCATTATGTTTTATACAAATTATATTTTGGAAAAAAATAATACAACGAATGTAAACCCACGTGCAAATTTTCTATTGCAACTGAGTAAACATGTAGTTAGTGTTTGAATATATCGCACAGTCGCAGAATGCAGAAGATCACTCGCTCAAGTCTAAGACCCATGCTTTCCTCGTTTCAAAATACACATTAAATACCAATATTTAGCTGCTTCCTACTGTGCCTTATTTCTTTTAAGTTGAGAGTGTGATGAATTACCCATGTGTTCTGGCTTATGAGTGACATAGCAGCATATCGTTTGCCATATATTTAGATTAAGTTAACTTTATGTATGAATTTTATTTTGAATTGTGTATTTTCTACTAATAATGATTAATTATTTACTAATTACAATTGTCATATCACAGATGTGGAGCAATGGATTTGACTGAGAGAGATAAGGGTTTTTCCTTCATAGACTGTTCTTCAAACAGTATAATGTACATTTAAAGTTTACGTGTGAATCAGCAATTGATTTTCTTTTAAATATATGTTAAGAAAGATACGGAAACATTGTTTTGTATATGTATGCATTTTATTATCAAAGTTGTTGTAAATTAGGATATGTTTATTAATACATTCATATGTTGAATAATTAAATAGTTTAGTCCCCTTTACTACTTTTAAAATATGACACGTTTTGCAATAAAGTTATTACCGATCACTGATGGCTTCTTTTAATTTTTGGAACAAGATTATAACAAATACTTTAAAGGATGTTTGACATAACTCCACGTCAGTATTATGAAATGCAATGCAAATATTTGCATTACAAAATAGATTAATAAGTACCAGTTCTTGAACAAAACAAAATCTGTTTTTCTGTAAACTTATTGTATATCTATGTCATAAGAGGATCACCTCTGTTGAAAGTATATGAACTATTACAATACTATTGAAAGCAACAGTTAAATGCAAACATTAAATCAATTGCAGCATAATTCAACATTGATAAAGAAGTCACGGACAGTCGCTAATATTTTGTTGTTGTTGTGCTGGTGTTTAGAATCGCTGCAACTATATCAGCCTAATATTTTGTTGTTGTTGTGCTGGTGTTTAGAATCGCTGCAACAGTATATCAGTCATATAGCGACATTCAGCTAAATACAGGGTGGAGGATGACCCCGAGTACAGAGAGTAAGGGTCGAGGCCATCCCCGTTGCTCCGTACAATACAACTGTATATAACTATGTTTATATAAACATACATGTAAATTACATCATATACCTAATGCAATATTTAATTTTTAACTTTGAGTCAATTATGAACAAAGTGGTAGTTTAAATTATATAATAGAAGTAATACAAACATAAGATAAAGAAGAAGAAGAAGAAGAAGAAGAAGAAGAAAAAAACAAGTTGCCTTTCCTACATAGAATTCTTAAGCAATAAAAAAATCTATATTGGTATACATACAACATAAGTAAAGTAAAGCATCTGTACCTTATTATGTCCGTGTTAAAAATACTGTTTCCTTTCTTCTAATTTTAATGTGTTGGCGTATATTGTGTATTGTTGTGTAATATAAGCTACAGCTAAATCATATGTTGGTTTAAGTTTTAAAACCCTACTGTGATATAACATTTTTTTTAGTAAATGATATTAAAAGATTTTCCACCATACATGTGTCGTTTAATACACCAAATAAGAAATCCTTGAATACAGTTTTAGATGTTTTAAGATATTTTTCAATTATATCTGGATTAAATGTCAATTTTGATAAAACAAAGGTCATTTGGATAGGTTCTTTAAAGTATATCACGAGATCTATTAAAACAAGATGGAAACTTTCATGGGGGAAACTCAATTTAAATTACTAGGGATATATTTTGATGTGGATCTAAACAAAATACAGCAATTAAATTATCAAAGGCAGGAAGAAAAAATGAAGAAAATTATTTCATATTGGAAAAGAAGGAAACTTACACCGCTAGGAAGAATTACTGTTGTAAAATCTTTACTTGTGCCACTACTTACAAATCTTTTCATTAGTTTACCCTCTCCAACAAAAACATTTATGAAATATCTCAGTGATATGTTAAACAAATTTGTATGGGATGGTAAAACAAAAATAAAGAATTCAGTTTTTATTAAAGATTATAATGAAAGTGGTTTGAGAATGATTGATATAGAGAAATATGAAATTAGTATGAAAATAAAATGGTTTAAAAGTGTGATATTATTTTATATATAAATTAAATTTTAAAATTTAAGGAAAATTTTTTCTATCAAAAATAAATTTTGGATTGATGTCCTGAAATCATATATATTGTATATTGTAAGTTCAAAATTAAAATTTTGATCAATTGTTAAATATGCCATTGTTTTATAATGAAAGTTTTATGATAAATTCAAATTATATTTATATGCCTGATTTATATGAAAAAGGGCTTCGATATGTTAAGGATTTAAATTATTTTAAAAATAGAAAAAAATTTTAAATTTTTTTAATGAAAAAAAGTAACATACATTTAACCTGTCATAATCCTTGTCTAAATTGTTATATGCATCCAATACTAACTAGAGCGGATTAAAATAAGTATATATATAATATTTTAATAAAAAACAATGAAATTCCCACAAGCAAAGAACAATGGATATCTATATATGACAGTTGTGAAATTAATTGGAATATAACATACAGAAACGTATACAAATGTACGAAAGATACTTATTTACAAAGGCTACAAACGAGAATAGTTCACAGAATTTTTCCAACTAATTCACTGCTTTTTAAAATGAACATTGTTAATAGTAATTTATGTACATTTTGTAAAGTTTGCGAGGAAACTATAATTCATCTTTTTTATGATTGTGAAAAAATAAAGCCTTTAATAAGATTTGTGAGTAACTTAAGTAAGAAAGTAGATCCAGAAATCATAATAAATAGTAAAAATATTATATTAGGTTTATGTGATAGTGATTGTAAATTTGATACTATAAGTTTAGAAATGAAAAAATATATTTTTTGGTGCAAGAAGAAAGAAATAATTTCTTCCATTTTTTGGTTTTAAAAAGAACCTAAGGTTGTCTTGGGACATTTTTAAATTAACAGAAGTAAATAAAAAAGAAAGTGACAAATGGGCAATTGTTAGATATTGTGTGCAGGAAGATTAACCTACATTTATAAATTAATAGAACATTCAGGGGATTGTCTGTAGATATTTCTTTTTTTTTTCTTTTTCCTATTCTTCAAAAATATTTTTTAACCTTTACTGATCCTAAACTTAATCTGTATAAAGAAAATTGTATTTCTAGTGGTTTTTATATGATGAAAATTATATGTTAAATTTATACATGTAGATATATGCAGTTTGATATTGTAAGGTGGTGAGTAGGATGGTTCCCCGACCTACTTCCATCAGAAGACGGGGATAATAAAGGTTAAAAAAAAGAAATCTAATCTTTTTATAATACTCTGGCTAAAGTGACACTCCCATAGTAGATGAACAATAGTCTCTATATCAGTTATACAAGTCGTTTGTTCCAAGGATTCTGTGATTAATCCTATACTGAAACCATTGTAAGTTTGCGGAAATGGCATTCACAAAAGAATGTAAATAGATCTTTTCCCAATCATTTTTTGCTAACTTTCTTTTTAATTCATTTTCCCATTTTGTTTGACTTGTTGGAACATCCGAATTGATATTAAAACTGTTATGTATTGTTTTAGCACCAGATGCGCATGTAATAATTACTTTCATTAATGGTGATAATATTGGTTTATATTGCTGTATTGAACGTTTTTCTTGCGAAATATTACTTCTTTTAAGAAAAAGTATTGTTGCTCTTACTAATCCCTGGTAATGTAGGAAGTTGATTCTAATTTTATAAGTAGCAGAAAGTGATTCCATAGATAGGAAATCACCATTACTATCCATTATATCACATATATTCAAAATTTCTGCATTAAAACACTGTTTAAAAATACACTTTTTGAATCAGTTGTGATATGCTGGTTGTAAAAAATAGGATAGTTTAAAATTTCATATTGAATATACTTATGATTTGCTCATATATCAATATAAGCTGCAATAGTGTCTTTCCAAAATGTGTTTTTTTTAAACTTGAATGTAATATTATAGCATAATCTTTGCCAAATGTTAAGAGTTTATAAAATCCCTAAAAGTTACATTTTGCCATTTACCACCTACACTGTAAAGTCCTTTCAACCACGTAAGTTTTAGAGCTGAAATAAATGACTTTACATGTACCATTTTAAGACCAACTTCATAGTTCATAGTTTAACCACAATATTAGATTTAATTTTGTAAACACCATTCCATACAAATTCAAGAAGTAAGCCATTGAGACGTGTAATAAATTGTAGAGATGGATTTGACAAGGACATAAACAAGTGGTTAAAGAGTAATAATAAGGGTTTTCACAACAGTTATTCTACCTATGGGAGTGAGAATTCTTCTCTTCCAATGTGATAAAACTGAGATCATTTTTTTTTCTAATTTTGGGTTATAATTCATATCAACCAACTTGTCTAGATCTACATGAAAGAGTATTCCTAGCACCTCAAAGTGTTGTTGATTCAAGTTAAGTTTCCATTTTGTCTTTATACTTTCTTTTTGCCTATCCATACTATCTTAGTTTTATCAAAGTTCACTTTTAAACCAGACATTTTTGAAAAATAAGTAAGTGTACATAAGGTATTGTTTAGTGACTCCTCTGAACCGTCTAGGATTATTGTTATGTTCAACGTCATTAATTTTAATGCCTTTTATCTTTTTTTGTTGTCTTATACAAAGGGATAAGATTTCTGCACTTAAAATAGTAACATACCAGCTGATCCCCTTGCCTACAGCCTTTTTGAATGGGGAAAAAAATGGAAAAGTAACCACATTGAGTAACAGTTGATTGAGCATCCTTGTATGAAATATTCAACCATTTCTTTATGTCTGCACCAAAGTTTAAAACATCTTATGTTTTACAGATAAAATTCCACGAAAGTGAGTCGAAAGCTTTTTCAAAATCGATCAGAAGGAGTAACCCCGAGATATCTTAATCTTCAGTGTATTGCATGATGTCATATATTAATCTAATATTTTCTCCAATAAATCTGCCTTTTATAAACCCTGTTTGATCTTTATTTATGAGTTTATCCAAATATCCCTTTAATGGATTAGCTATACAGCCCGACCTAATTTTATAGACAGTGTTTAAGAGAGTTATAGGCCTCCAATTTTTAACTGGTTTCTGGGTTTATTTCCTTTCGGTATGTGTCTGAGTTACAACTAATTGACCAGATTCAAATGCATTGTTTAATGACCGAACTACAAAAATGCCATTTTTTTCCAAAAACATTCTGCAGTGTACCCAGACTTTTGTTATTTGACATATTTTTTTTTTAAAACAAATGACGCTTTTTGAAGACTTATTGGACCTTCAAGATCACTATTCTCTTTTTTTTTTTTAATAAAGCATTTATAAAAGTGTGCTATTTCGTTTAAAATTTCTGTTTGGTTTGAAATGACATCATTGTCTTCCTTAAGAATTGAATTAATAGTTTATGAGGCATAATTATTTTGTTCTAATTTACAAAATAATTTTGATGGTTTTTTACCTTTCACTGTCCATTTTGTTTTTGATCTAATAAGATTGCCTTTAAGCTTGTCATCTTGAATATTTCTAAGTTCACCCCTAAGTAATACTAATTGACTTATGTTTTCGCTATTTAGGCTATTCTCAATATTTTTAATATTTTGTAGAATTATTTTTTCTCTATCGTTTCTAATTTTTTTACGTATGACCCATAAGAAATCGCTTTTCCTCTTATCTCCATTAATAAAGTCTCAAGGAATAACTGATCACTAATTGTAAATTGGAGTTGTTCATCCGGTATAGTTTCGATGATATCAAGATTGAAAATAGGAATAGCATATTGTTTTTTAACATCAACAATTATTTTATTAATAGTATTTACATAGTTTATGTCATTCAACAATGAATTATTGTGTTTCCATAAACCCTTTCCACGCGTAAAGTTATTAGATACTAATTCTAATGTAACAATAGAGTGATCCGACTGGAAACTTGGTTTAACTGCTATGCTTCCCACATTTGCTAAAATGGTCTGAGAAATTAGAAAAAAATCTAACCGTTGAACTGCTGAATTGGTCTTAATTTACGGAATTATTCACGGAATGGATCGATATATTCATTTTCCTTTATTATTTTCAAAAGGGCGTCTCTAGCTCTTTCTATTATTAAAATGTTTATAATTATAATAGTCTAAAGATAGAGCTTGAACAAGATTAAAATCACCAAAAATGACTACATCTTCGTTGCCTAACTCCTGTATTGTTTTGAATAAACTGACGTAAAAGAGTGGGTTATCCTCAGTAGTAAATGGGCCAGTTTGCATTCATACAAACGGGCGCCATTTTGTTGACCTAGTTTCTATTTTATGGAACAGGCGGCCATCTTAATTACTATTTATAGTAACTCATTTGCCTATAAGCATTTTAGGGTATGACGCGTAGTGGCCATGTTGAAGGCGGCCATTTTATTTCTCATATGTGTATTGCGCATGCGTGACGGCCATTTGGATTATAGTACGACATCATGAGCTTTATTTAGAATGACATCTTGATCTATAGTTAGAATGACCTTATCGGTAGAATGACTTCATGTTTGTCTCAATAATGTACAGAGCTGACTTGTACATTCAAACTAGGGCTTGATCACGGCATAGAGGGTCAGGTCCTTAGCCCTAGGTGGTGTACAATGGACAATTCAAACACCCTATGAAAATAATTGCAGCAATAAATAGAAAATACAGTTGGTAAAATCACTACCTTAAAAAAGGAAAAAAAAAAAAATGTATAAATATGTAATATAGAAAAATAAGAAAAACTCAATAAATACATAAGTCAAAATTAAATGATACATTATTTTCAAAGAGAAACACTTACGATGTGAACAGTTCCCTATCTTCCAAGAGAATGAATACATTTCCGGTAACTATTCTAATGTGTTTTCCATTTTTGGTCAAAGTGTTTCCGGTCTCTATTTTAGTCCAAAGCGTGAGAACGTACTCTGTGTTCATGGGAACCCTGCTGTGAAAGTTATTCACTTTTCCTCAACACCGGATCTCCGGTAAGAACATGAAGTGGCATCCAGCTGTGAAAGTCATTAAATGAATGGATCTGAAGAATCATGTCTGAACATGTACTCTGTTTTCATGGGAACCCTGCTGTGCAAGTGATTCTCTTTTCCCCAACATCGGATCTTCGGTATGAAATTAAATCGTAGATTCTCTTATGGGGCTAGTGATAGCTGTGAAAGTCATTAAAGTGATCATGGGAACCCTGCTGGGAAATGTCATCAAATGCAGAATCATGTCTGATCATAAACATGCCGCCATAGACTCCAATGAAACGAGTTGTCCATCTCTTAAAATAACTATGACGTTATGTCTAAAAGGAAACAGTCAATCAGAGGATATATATAAAAAATAATTAGCCTCGTTTTGAAATTTAGGCTCAGAAGAAAGTATAAAAGATCGTGCACAGTTTACAGTCGTCATTCTGAATACAGAACTCAAACCGACAACATGGAAAATACCTTAGAAATGATGGTGAATTCTTTCACCGATGTTGACGAACAGTTGGAATTTGCTGTCACGTGGGATATTCAAGAATCTCCTTCCGTTAGGTTTCGTTTGTTTCAATTGATGAATCGACAATATGATGACGATTTCATCATTGAACAATTCGATAACTTGAAAACTTAGGAGGACCTATGGAGAATAATAGTTATGAAGAAAATATGACCAAAGCATTAGAGTATATCAAAGAACAGGAGAAGATAGAAAAGTGTGTCAGAGCTTATCGATTTGACGAAGAAATGAATGACCTGACACATGCGTGTGAGGAGGATAGAGATTGGAACCCCCAGTCTCCCCTACAGACCGGATGTGGAGAGGAGCCTCAGCCAGGTCCATCTCATGAATTAAAATATACCATGAGGAAAAGTCAGAGAGAACATTTTAGAAAAAAGCGGCCGTGGACAGGACATATCAAATTAAGGTGGATGAAATGTACCACGGCCACAATTTAGTGGAATTTAAAGGTGGTCTTCATCACATGTTCCAGGAAGTGCTGGAGGAGGCCCGGGGTGATTTGGAGGGAAACGATTTGGGAAGAGTGGTCATTCACACGAAGGTTTACATGACCCCATTATTGTTCCCCTTCAACCCTGGGACCAATTAAACGCAGAGAAAGTGATGGAGACCATGGAAAAAATATTAAATAGTAACCAACAGCTCTCCGTCAACGACAGTTTCAACATCACAGTTGGTACCATCGACCAACCCAAAGGAAGTGGAGATCCTAGACGTCGAATAACGGTCATTACAGGAGAGAAAAACTCCCTTCCGTTGAAAAAATCTGTTGTCACCATCGAGAATAATGATCAAATGCGTATGGCGAGGGCGTGAGTTGGGCAAAGCTGAAAAGGTGTACGCCAGAAGAATGGAAGGAGGTGGCCAAGACGAGAGAGGGAAAAAGTAACATGAAACTGTCCATTGACCACCAGAAAGTACCCCTCACTATTACAATCACCAGGGGCCCGTTTCACTAAACTTCGTACGAAGTTGATATTCGTAGTCGTACGAAAACTGTCGTACGAAGATCTTACGAAAATCTTACGTGCGTTTCACTAACACCTTCGTACGAACTTTCCTACGAAACTGCTTTTCGTAAGTACTCTTTAACGTCGGAAATTCAATTATGCGCATGGTAACGTTAAACATCCGGTTGCGCGGACCCGATAGAAGACCTTTAGCAGACGTCAATATGTCATCGAAGATCAAGTCACGAAAATGTAACTGGTCGGAAAATGAAACCGCCATACTAATCGACGGCGTAACTGAGAGCATTTCGGTGATTGAGGGGCGCCTGTCATTGAGTCTCACTGACAATCAAAAGCTGGCATGCTGGAAGGGCATAGCAGAACGGTGTGAAATTACCTATATTTAGATCTACATCATACAAATGATACAGTACTGTCCAAGATGTGTTTGTATATTTTTTTCATGGACTTTCATAGTTTCTATTATCAAACGTATTTATATCATTTTAGCATAATGATAAAAAAATATATGTAATCGGACTTTGAGTGAAATTACGATCTACCCCTTTCTTATAACTTGAGAGGAATACCTACCCTCTATATTATAATTTTACAGACTTTCTAAACCATATAAAGAAGTTTGGTAGAGAAAATAAAATAAGATATTTAATCAATATCAGTAATATAAAAAATTATTAAAAACTAAAAATATTATAAACTAAAACATATTAAACAATTATTGTTCATTTTCAATAACCCTGTTTGGTTTATCTGGACAGCATCCGCATTAATGATGTGCTATTTTTGCTATCATGTAAAATATGTAATTCTTCATCAATGTTTTTAACTCTCTTGCATTATCTAGATTTAATGCTCAGGGTTGCACAATAAGAACGATTGATGAGTGCAAAAAAAGTGGGCAGATTTGAAATCTTCACTTAAAAAGAAAGAAAGACAACGCAGGGAGTTTGCCCGTGCCACTGGTGGAGGCCCTCCCCCAACTAATTTGAAAGACCATGAAAAGAAGGTAGATATTAACATAAACATACATTTACACAGTGAGAGAAAGCGAGAGATTAAAGGAAAGTACTTAACCATAATTTCCTTGAATGGACATCTTTTTCCAATGCATCCAGAAGTTAGTTATGTAAAATTATGTAAAACATTACTATTTTTTTGATTTGCTTTGTAAAAAAAATTCAGAAAAAATTTTAAATACAATTAATTGATAAAAATTTTAAAAACGATTGTGATTTTGTTTTCACTACAAATTAACAATATTTAATACTGTCAGGTACATATGATGAAATATTAATATAAACACGCTTTGATCGTTTTTATACACTAATATTGACTATTTGTAATTGTGTTACATATATTTGAAATTAATTAATTTATGACGTTATTAATAAAATTCTAATAATTTATAGTGACTATTACTTGCATAGAAAAGCCAAAATAAATAAAATCATCTATGTCTTAGCTGGATTTCTGTTTCTTTTCTCCCGATGGACCCTCTTTTTTAACCACTGACCATAAAGTTTTTTAACCTTTCCTTTTTTTACCCTTTGCTTCATGTAAAAAAAATTAAAATAAAATCCCGACCCTCATTGTTTTGGAAGGAGACCAGGAACGGAACTGTTTTTTTTAGGAGTTGGGGCTATTTTTTTTTTTTACACACATGACACATTGCTTTTGGTAAACACTGTATAACTATGGGTATTGGCAAACGAAGTACATACATCAATGAATGAGCTGTTTTAATAATTATAGATATTGACCTTTGAAATAAATAATGACCCTTGAATGAAGGACACATCGAAAATATAACGACATTTCCTTAACAATAAAGGTTGACATATACATGTATTTGCTACCCTTTCAAAAACATTAAAAATAAGGATTCAGAGACATTACTGTTCTGTGCTGTTACGAGAAACCAGAATAAAATGGGTTTATTGCTGTCTTAGGAATAATACAATCGCATAACAATATGCCCATCATAAAAGGGCGGATCCTAAACAATCATGAAAAATAACTTTAATTAACTGCAAATGGTTATACTCCATGATGTGATTGATAAAAATAATACAAATACGATAGTAACCGATTTAGAACAGTGTTGACGGAACATATTTAATTAAATATATACAATTGTGCAGATACTTGGTATCATGAGTGAGACACAAATAGAGGGGATTGAAGGTGGCATTGACACATTCACCCAAAATTTGAATGGTAAGTAATGGTAAAAAAAACTATGTTGTTCTGTCCAAAATATCTAAAGACACCAACCCAAAAGTTTGAAATACAAAAAACCTGATATGAAAGTAGGTTGTTTGAGGGTTTTATTTTAATCTACACAGAAAAGTTAAACTCAATAACAGATAACTATTACATGTTTATCTACATCCTTATACTACAAATCTCTCAGCCCCTCACCGCTGTGGGTTCGAATCACGATAGGGCCTTCGGATTTTTGATGTGAGGAAGCCGTCCGGCTGTCTTGCGGTAGGTCGGTGGTTCTACCCGGGTAACTCTGTGTACTCGGGGTCTTCCTCCACCTGTAATTAGCTGGACGTCGCTATATGACTGAAATACTATCGCAGTGACGGTAAACTCCAATACAACAACAACAACATCCTTATACACATACCGGTACATCAAATATTGGATTTCCCTTTTATGCTTATAGGTCAAATTGCTGACTCACCAGCCAGAACAAACAGAGAGGAGCCACTTCCATCATGTTCTGTAAGAAACCTTAGCGGTATATATCTTGATTATCATCAGAAAAACAAGTAAATTTGTTAATTTAAGACTGCCAAAGCCAAAGCTGTATGTTTTATATAATGTCATTAAAAATAACATAATTTATGTAAATTATTATATCATAATGACATCCTCTATGTCTCTCACTTCACAAAGATAAATAAAAAAAATCACCCTTATCATAACAGCAACTTATTACAACATCTTACAAATTATATATGCCTGTACAACTTTTTCAGACCAGTCTAAAGAGAACACAGAAGTCTCTGAGTCAGATGACAATGTCCCAACAGGTGACTATTTATATGAAAACCTGAAAAATAAGAGCTGTCAGAGGACAGCACGCTCGACTGTTCAAAATGCTTGTTGGTAAATCAATGAAATCTATTTCATTCTTGTCCTTCACATACCCTATATATAATTATAGTAAAAAATGATAAACCTTTATAGTCTGATACCCCTAAATATGTTTATGAAGACTAAAATCAATCCCATGCCTAGTTACTGAGACATACCATAACTCATGCATGTAAAACTTTAACCAAGTACCGGTATCCAAGTTAAAAGGGCGATCATTTGTATAAAATTCAGTCCAAGAGTTATCCAACTTGTTTTTCTGATGCCACTGAACTCACTTCTAATCTTTATAGCCAAAACCATAAAAAAAATATTTGAGATATAGTCTGTATAGTAGCTTGCATGCAAAACTTTCACCAAAAAGTCTAAGTAAAAAAGTGGTGTATCCAAAGAACTATTTGTCCATTGTTCCAGTGTATATCTATGATATGTTTCATAATTTAATCTATATTATGATACATTTTTAGATGTGCCTCCAGAAAATGAAGTGAAACATAAACGACCAACACTGAAAAGGAAGCAATCAAGAACATGTAATTACTATCTATGTTATCTTATCACTTTTCATGGTCAATATATTCCTTGGAAGGCATTTGTCACATGCTGATAGCAAATACAATATAGTTTTTTTCTTTTAATGTATATTGCCATATTGATTTCAAATTAAATAAAGACATACGTTCATTCATTATACTTCAGAGAGAAAAGGTAGCACATTATATACACATGACAACACTTGGTCACATTATACTGACACCAGACAAACTAGTTATAGAATTACTCTGTATGTTATGTTGAGCTTCATGTATGTAACTACCATTTACTTTAATTGAATTAAATTCAACATAATTTTGTGACCATCCAATTATGTTTGACAGATGATTGTGACTGTCACCGTCAGACGCTGGACATGGAGAGGGAGAAAATCCAGCTCAAAAAAGAAAAACTTCAATTAATGGAGAAACAACTGAAAGAAACAGAAAAAAATAACTCTCTATTACAGTCCATATCTTTTTCTCTCATGTCATCAAGTTCTTATCTCCAAGTCTCACCAATAATAAAAATTCCAGAAATGTAAATATTCTTTGAATAGTGGAGCTAAAAATGATGATGGGGGAAATGAACCTTTTTTATATTTTCTATTAATTTCAGTAAATATACTTTAAAAAAAATATAAAAATGATTTTTTTTTTAAATTATTTTAACAAAAGGCAGTGAAAGATTTGGTTGATAGAGAAGGATATTTTTTTTAAAATAAGTGTTCTTTAGGACACACATGTCACATGCAGAAGCATGACGAAAAAAGTATGACGGACAGACAGACAGGAAGTCGGATTGACAGATGATGGAGAAGTGACCCATGTGTCAACTATGCTTACAGCAAGTTAAACAATAATCGGCTATTATTTTCATGTTTTGTTTAAACACTTTCATTTTACAGTAATAAGGACTTAAAAAATAATCTACACATTATTTTCATGCATAGAAATGATCATTTAAGCATGATTACTAATTGATCAAAACATGGATTGAATTTGCAGCATTTAAATATCCATATTCAATTAGTACTACATGTAATTAATGTAAGAACAAAGTGTCATATCAATGTTCATTTATTAGGAATGATAATTTGGAAATTGAAATTGTATGACATGGAAAAAACTAACCCAATTTGTGGCTTTACCAGATTACCCTATCACCTATTACCAGTGAATTGTTGATTGTCCATCACAATCTGGGTGTTAACAGCAAATCATGTTATTTAAACAATATTTTATAAATCAACTGAAACTTATTTCTTACCTCAAGCTTGGATCTACCACAGCCTGCACATTCAGAGAGTGGTATCCCTTTCTGCAAACGTATAGAGGCTCATCAACCCCAGCTGGAGCAATGATTGGAACACGTATCCCATCCACTGCCCCAACAACATTGGGAATTGAAGCAATTCTATAAAAATTCAATTTTATTGCTCTCAATTCAATGTTTGTCGCAAACGTCATGTTCTTGACATTGAGGTTGATGGCCCTCACAACTTGGTCAACACTCCTGCAGACGGAGCTTCTAGAGATACAATGCAGGTCTCCCACTTCACTAAAGAAGTCACCTTTGGCGAGGTACCTCAGGGTTACAAGTGTCTGAAATATAGTTTAAGTATTTAACTGAAAAGAAATGACATTATTTAATGTATGAATTGAATATACAGAATTTATAGCTTAATATATGACTGTGTGATTGATATGCAGGTTTATGACATGGTCAAGTGGAATGATTAAGATTCACTTAGTCCATATACATATTCTTTCCTCAGTCAAATAGATCAGTACATTCAACTGTGTATCGCACAACAATATAGTATTATTTGTTACTTTATACCAGTCCTATACAGTTGGCGTATAATGATAGCAAGTAAAACATACAGATTGTTACATATTTTAAATGATTTATTTATCATTATATTGCACCTAGTACCAGTCAGTTAACATAAAATGGAATGGATATCATTGCATTAATTATTTTTCAAAAATTCAGGTTAGGTATTCATAAACCTTAACGACCAACCAACAGTAGTCAGGTCATTTGGAGACTACTGTTGCTTGAGACAGATATAGTACTGCCACACTGCAGTATCACAAAATTGACATGTGGCAAGATACTGCACCTGGTCACATTATCTTGACACTGGGCCAACCAGTATTGGAACTACCCTTATATGCTGAGCATCAAACAAGGGAGCTATACCAGTATCATTTTTTTTATGATTTTAGTATGTTGCCACAGAAATTGAACCCAATTGACCTCCCAATTCTAAAAGTAAATAATTGTATTTTACATAGATTCAAGATTCAAGATTTTATTATGGTAAGGCCTCCAGCCCATACACAAAAATATAAATACACATCATTTGCACATGCACAGCAACGTATGTATTGTGACAGGTAGTCATATTTATCAACATATTTAAACTATTTAACAAAGACATATCCTAAAGACAATACATAATATTATAAGTCATAGTGTAGTAAAACTTTACTTGCCTAAATATTCATTTCTTACATTAGTTGCATGGAATATAAACATTGCTAATTTCTTAATGACATCTTCATTTTTACATGCTATAAGATTGTAAAATTTTTCAAAAGAGAATATATAGTAAAATATTAATATTAAGAACTTCTAAAATTTGCTAAACAACTCCTAAACCTATCAATATTTAACAATTTGATGTAACTTTCCAATTGTATCAAATTTTACATAATAGGATAATTTCACATTTTTACAACAACATTCATACCAATTTTGCACATACTGATCTTTTAATCTAGTAACATATGTGGTGAGAAATAACTTTTGATTTGATGCATATTGATGTTCCCATACATATCCAAAACCGTTTGAATAAAGATGTTGCCTAACACTGCTTACCCAATTATTATATCCTAAAGAATCAAAGTGTACTTGCATATCATAACATGTTCTAACATATCTATATTTAGGCATATTGAGAATTCTTAACCAATAGCTAATGCATCTTTTGGCAGCATATATGTATAAAGGGAATCTTCCTAAGTCACCTAACACTGCATCATTACAAGCTGATTGTTTTACATTTAAAAAGCGTTTACAAGCAAAAATGTGAATACTTTCAAGACAAACAAAATTATTAAGTCCCCAAATTTCCGATCCATATAATAAAATTGGCTGGATTTTTGCATCAAATATTTTAAAATAAATACTATATGGCAAACATTTGCAACATTCAAGAGATGTATTTTACATATATGAATGATGCAGTATGGATTTAGAAAAAAAATAACTTCAATCAGTGTTAATGTTTTTATAAAATCTTCTTCAATTAGCTAGGGTCACATTCAATATAATTATTAAAACAGGTTTAAAATGAAAAGAAAAAGTACATAGGTTGAGACATTACAAATTTCAAGTACTTAAAATTACATCTAAGTGCATTTGTGTATAACAGACCAAATATGATAAAATATACTGATATGTAACAGATTTGAGGCATATTTAGAACAGGTACTGCAATAATATGAGGGTCATAATATCAGGCTATTCATAATTGACTGTCAGTGGAGAAATTATCACTAAAAGTCTTGCATTCTGAGTTGACATACACAAACAACAGCATCCAAATTACTGTGGATTTGGGGGGGATGCTCATACTTATAATTTCTTATTTGTTTTCAAGCAAGTACCATTTCATAATCATAAAAAAAAATATTCAATGCAGCAAAATTTCTGACATTATCACTTTGCATCAACGCTAAACTAGGTTTACATTAGAAATTAAAACTGCAAAATCAAAAATTCAGACTGCAATAAACAAACCAAAACAGGCATGAAATTTAATTATTATTTAAAAAATAAAAAAGGAACGATTTTCCCTGAATCTTTAACTATTGCGACCAATCCGTTCAATCCACTGTGATTGTGTAGCGGAAATGTGTATTGTTTACACGGCCTGTTTACACAGGTGATATCAGTAGAAACGCACGTCTATAAAATAAGCAAATTTTTAAGGAGGATCAAGATTTACGAAAATTATTCATCGAAAAAATTAATTAATATAAATAAATATACCTTCGTAGTGGCATCAAGTGGGTGACTTCTGTTTGATTTCGGGCATATTTCGTCTTCGATTTGTTCAATCAGGTTGTTTATGCCGTGTCTTGGAAGGCGATAACGCTCGATAATCTCACTATCGCTTAGGTTCGTCAATGTTTTTTTTCTATGTTGAAAAACACGTTACCTGCGTCGGATACGTTTGTCAAACAACATGAACGCAGCCAATTCTTCGTTACTTACGCAAGCTACTTACCTAACTTAAAGTTACGAAGAAATCTACGAAAATCGTACAAAAATTCGTATAATATAAAGATAATTGACGTTCAACGGCGTTTCACTAACGTCAATTATCTTCGTGCGAAAAAATGTAAGAAAAAATTGTTCGTACGAAGTTAAGTGAAACGGGCCCCTGGTCATGAAAAATCGTAAAGAGCAAGGACAGTTGGCGGCGACCCTGTCAATTAGCGGGCGTACCTTTGGATAGACCAGCCAGTTTAAATGATGTGGACGCCTTTGAAGAGCTCCTAGGTGTACGCGTGATGGTGGTTAGCGCTAGATTGGGCAATAAATTTATCACTAGACCCAGACTCGACCATCATCTGCAAAGACTGTAACATGGAGTGTAGATCCAAGGAATACTTTGGTCAACATAAAACAGTCCCGGTCTACAAAAATTGGAAAAAGAAGGGTCAACGTAGTGACCTTTCCGAATGTCAGAAATGGTGGAAATGCCCTACATGTTTTAAGGTAATAAGAAAAGATAAAAGAGAAACTGAAGATCACCAATGTGGAGAGTATTTGTGTACATCGTGTGAAAAATATGTCATGGACAATCATTTATGTTATTAGAGAGCCACTTTTGCGAAAGAACATTTTATTCCAAAATTTATATTTTTTTTACTTTGAGAGTAGCCAAGATGAAATCAATACCTGTCAGGATGGATACAAGCCCCTGAAGAATACCTTTTGTAAAGATTGTGAATCATACTAGGTATGTACCTCTTGCTCCAAATGTCAAAATTTTAAATCATCATGGTGCGGGTAATCCACCCACCGTCCAAATTTTGTCGTGGCGCATACTGTTTGCCCAAACTGTATAGATAAGGAATTGACACCAGAGTCCAAATGTAAAGCATGCGGTACCCGGTGCGCCAAATGTGACAAAACCGACCTCTATGAAAACGAAGATGAGGGACCTTGTCCCGATACATGTGGGTTTTGGGAAGTCACATTTGAAGGACCGGAAACCGCTGAGAAATTTGGAAAGTGGTTGTTCTCTGATCAACACGCATATTTTAAAGTCATTGCGCATCTTATGAAGGGCTACGATGGTTATTTTCCTTTGGAATACCTCATTGATCATTCTCTACGACCCAATAAAATTATTTACTGTGGGTCAAAAATTATGTATATGACAGTGGAGCGAGATATACATATCAAGGTGATTGACAGTCTCAATTTTTTTACCAATGAAATTGTCACAATTACCCAAAGCGTTTGGATTGAAAAGAATTGAGGAAAAGATGGTTCCCACATTTTTTTAATACGAACGAAAATCAAACTTATGTAGGACTCTACCCTGAAGCGAAATGTTATAGAGATATGTTTATGAGTGACACAAAAAGAAATGAGCTGCGTGTGTGGTTGAGTGAAAGAGTGAACGCGACCTTTGATTTTAGAAAAAAAATGTTAGAATACTGTCGGTTTTTCGAGAAATATGCTTAAGTTAGAGACTTGTTGATGCGTGCGACGGGTGAAGAAGTGGAGGAGATAAATGATAAAGGAAAAGTAGAAAAGAAATGGGTGGGCGCCGTAGATCAATTCCGTCACCATAGCGTCTATATATATGAACATTTTCAGAACTAAATTTTTAGATGAAGAATAGAAAGTTCAATTGGACAGTGACGAAACTGAATGGATCCCTGCCAAACGTGTGGATGGTAAAAGTCTAAAGGTCCTTCTACTTTGAATGAGGCGGATATAGTCTTGACGTAGATATGTCCTATCTGAACGGGCCATCCCATCTTCTGTAATACACGAGCGTAACGTCTCACAATTAATTTTGCTTCCTTCACAGTTTTAGTTTTTCCATTCACAATCATTTTTCCATTTGAAAACAGCATACAATGACCACCCATCATTTTATTTTTCCATTGAGCACCAGAAAATGTTTTCGGGTTATAAATGATATTAGAACATTTTAATGCCAGTTCTGTTAGGTTGATAGCACAATTAAGGTCTGTATACAAGACGATGTTGTTAATCATTACCCACCTCGGGGGGGTTTAATGAATCTGGCTGCCTCAAGCCATGTTTCTCGTCTAAGTCTTCTAATAGTCACTAATAGTCAACCACCAGATCATTTCATCTAAACACCAATATACCACGTACACGAGCCCGAACAAACTGACAGTATGCGGGACTGTAACATCTATTTATAATGCTCAAGTCCATTCTGATTGGTCGGCGATGTTTATCCAATAACATCCATGCCTGATACCCCCACCATTTTTATATACTCACAGTCAGGTGACCATTTTTCGTGTTCAATCATGGCGTTATCATGCCTTTCCCAGTCTTTTGAAATAATACCACACCGAAAAAAACAAACCACTTTATCCGCTGTTCCAGTGTAATAGAAACCGGCTTTAGCCATCTCATATTTGATTGGAACCATTTGTTTGGATAGGTGTCAAAGGTATCTAGTGTTTATCATAATATACTAGCCATTAGCCGTATTGAGTCGGTAAAGTTCATAGTGTGAAGGAAATGACGACGTTCTACTCTTTTAAAGTGTGTCTTATTTCTATTTTTAGTACATTCTATTTATAGATTTTTACGTCAATTTTACCAGTTGTGAAAATCATTAGGGTGACACCCTGAACACTGTAATGAACCTAAAATATTCATATGATCTGCTTCTAAATAACACGGAATGACTGTGTCCAGTTCAGGACACACCCGTCCCACTTCCGGTATGTGTTCTTTCAAGCGTTGGTATTCATCTGGTCTTAATTAAAGTCCATTTTTTTTAGGTACCACGTCCTCTTCGGGTTTCCAATACTGTCTTATGTCGACGCAAACACTTCCCTCACTCACTGTACAATAAATGTTTCCTCCAAGATGGGTATTATAAGCCTGCTTGTCTTTAAGTCGCTGGTCCGCAAACTCTGATGCATCTACCAAGTTTTCCACCGCATTAGTGTTAAACTGATACCCTTTTTCGTTGGTTTTCCATTAAGCCATTCTCGCAAGTCAACCCTGAGCTCCCCTTTCAATTCGCACACTTGAACGTAACGATCATTTCCTAGAGCACGTTTGCATCTATAGTTGTTTGCCATGGTTGTTTGTCGCTTGCCAGACAACATATGACAACAGCCTTCCTTACACTGTCTTTTATATGCTCAAGTCCATTCTGATTGGTTAAAAATACCTAAATCTGATTGGCTAACTGCTTTTACTGGATGCTAATTTTAGTAACAAACGTCAGCATACGTCAAACGTGTCCAAACTTGTTTGATGATGAAATCTCAGCATCACTGTCAAAACTTAGTAACGAATAAGAGAATATAGTACAGTTGAATTGAAAATGATGAGTATGAAGTCACTATCATATTATTGGCTATCTATTTTTAGAATGTCGTTTAGGCCTGCATTCATATGTCTACATAGAGCTACTATCCCAATATCGCCAACTGAAAATGATGTTCCATCAACATCGACAACTAAACGCAAAACTGATTTCTCGTTTTTCGCCTCACTAGGGCGCCACGTGAAATATTCAATCTATAAATGCATATAAATAGATGGTTTAGCAGGGTCACTTCAGAGTTTTGGACTTTATTTGCCGGAGTGCAGGTTTTATATCTTATAAGAGAATCTAGATCCAATGTTGTTGTTTTTTTAATAATTAGCAAACTTGTACAATATATTTTTCAAAGTATATTACAATAAGAAAAAGGTTACAAAATTAACAGTGCATATAAACACACCATAAATGATAACAATGTTTTTTTTTTTTTTTTTAAATCATCGACTCATAAATAACCAATATATATAATTGTATAAACTATTGTCTTCTTTTTAAGATGGTTTTGCTCATTAGAAATACAATTTCATTTTGTCATTAATAGAGTTAAAAAATGAGGATACAAAACCTAAACAAGGTGAATTTCATTTCTTTTAAATAGTTTGTTATATTGCCAAGTGCAAACACCATGAGAGGTTAACGTACAGATAGGGCGAAGGCAAAAAAAGATTAAATTTTGACAAATAAAACACTTAGCAATACATGTATTATCAACATACATTGATATTTCTTTTACTTCGTTAAGATAATACACAAAGAGTTTATATATTTGAAAAAAAGGAAAGAGAAGGAGATCAAACCATAGAAAACATGACATATTATCTTTTGTTGCTTTAGTTAAGATAAGCAGTGGCACTTAAACATAACAATAACTTTCTTTAAATTATCATGATAAATATAAATGTATATAAACATTTCTTTAAAAAGAAATAATGCCAGACAGACATTATTAAAATTATTGTAAAAGGTTTACAATATTACCATATCTTAGTTTGATTTGTTCATAAGTAAGAAAAGAACCATAAATGACTAAAATATTATTCAATTATGGGAATATTTCATGTTGCATAAATGTCTTATATTTAATGGAAGAACCTTCGACCCTTTTTTCTGTTGTATAATACAAATATTTAATCAATTCCGTTTTGTGACAACAGTATAACTATAATAATACATTGTACAATAATACGAGTTTAAAACGTCTTTCCAAATGGGGTTATCGGTAGTTTCTACATTTAAAGAACATATTATTGACCTGATTTAGATAGAGATTTGATGTTCTGGTTAATGGAGGTAATGACTTGGTATTACTTGTCATAAACAATAAGTCGTCGGATGATCTAATTAACCATTTAATTTTAAGATGTTATAAAATCATTATTGTATCATTCTGAATGCCCTTTTAAGTTATCTTGTTATGATTTATCTTCTTTTGGTAATTAGTGTTGTTTTTTTCCCACATGAAATAAAAAATAAATAATAATAAACGTTTCTAATTCCTTCATTACGTACGGAAGCCTATTAGTGCCACATTGACACTTATTTTTTTTTTATTTTTGACACTTTAATCTGTAAAATGTACAAATAATCTGTAAAATTTACAGTTTAAACTGTAAATTTACACTTTTTTTATGTAAAATTCAAACTTTTTTCTGTGAAATTTACTGTTTAAACTGTAAAATTCACATTTTTTTCTGT
>CM037778.1:83292658-83342658 GCA_021229015.1 Solen grandis
ACCTTGAATGCTGGAAAATGGTTAAGAATACTACTTCTGATTCATAGTCTAAAAATTGTTGTGTCAAACAATAGACAGATATTGACCAAGCATCAGAAATCTGACCTCATATTGAATAAATTTCATTATTTGGGCATGCCTTTTTATTAAGATATGACAAGGGTGATTCACATAAAGTTTATATTGGATTTCAAATCATTAAAGTTTTCTAAAACATTTATCTGTTTAAATATACTATTGATTTTCATGATTATAAATCATATTTAATAATATTTTGTTTGACACATCTTTTAATTTTGAGTTGAAATTTACATAACAAATGAAATATTTCTAGTAAGAATGATTATTAAAAAGAGAGTAGGCTTTCAGCAGAAAGATATGTTTTCTTAACTTAAACATGGAGAACAAAATTACCTACCCTTGTCACATGGACAATGATAAAGCATAAAAATAAAAGAGGTGATTTTTTTGATTTTTTACTGCTGTCAGTGCTAAGGTTTTGTGTGGTCCATCTATTCCACTAAATGCTTTGATGATTATAGCTAAAGGTAATCTTTGATAAATAAACCTTTCATTTCTTTGTTGAAATAACAGTTTATTCCCAATGCAAGCAGTACAAAAAATGATATCACATTGAAACATGTTAAATTATTCAATGCATATTTTTTTTTTCTTTATTCATTATATATATTGATGAAGGAATGAAAACAAGAAAAATGCAGTAAAGCTTAATTGGGTATTTGTATGGATATGAAAATTAATTAATTCACTGAAGTTAAAATTAGAGAGAAATATGCGACTCACCAAACGGCAGTTTCTCCCCGCTGCTGCTGGAGGACGTGCTTTTCACGGGTATGAGAGTGTTCGTCTTGGTCTCCAGGGGTTGCCGTGTGAAGGCGCGGTTGGTAGTGACCCTGGGGGTTGGGGGTGTGGTTGAGGGGAGAGGGGGGTATGCTGCAAGAGAAAATGAATATGAAATCATATGGAATCATACTACTATTTGACATATTGCTGAGCTTTGTGTAATCATGCTGCTTGAATTTTTCTGATACATTTATATAATTTTACAAGAATCAAAGTGCACATGAAATAGTTACGCTCTTTAATATTGCAACTATGCATGTACAAAGGCAGATGTGTCCACACTTGGTAAGTCATTGTCAGAGAAATAATAGGAAAAATTACCATAAAAATAAAGTTATATACCTTCATAGTAAATCCAGAAGCCTTTGTGAGAGCTATTTGAATTAGATTGAAATCTTATAAAGATCTCGTTGCTTTGTAGTGTATACAGTTTCTCGTTAGTTCTTCTACCACAGAGTGTGACACTCCGGTCTGTATTGTAGGCGTACATCCAGTCGTTGCATTTATGTGTTCCAATCATTTCGAGGTCCATGTCGATAATGGTGAGGTTGATAGTTTGAGACTTGTCCACACTGATATGCGTCAGACAGTCTGTATTGTTACTATAATTGTTTGGATAATGTGGTGTTGAAATAAAGCCTTGTTGTTCCGTGAGCTTGGAATATCGGCAGATGTCTCTAGTCTGTACGACTGAAAAAGTAAAATTGCCCATAGAAAAGAAATTATCTAATGGTAAGAAAAGAAGAATAGAAATTTCTTTTATTTTGTCCTTTATTTGTGATTTAAAATAAATATATAGGAAAAAAAAGTGAAATCATTGCATAGACATGATACCTGTTAACAATATTGTAGAAAATGTACCATTATAGTAAATATTCATATCTTTGGTCAAAACTTTGTCATCTAATAAAGAAAAGTATGTAAAACTCTCCATGCCTTATTTATGCTGAACTGTTCTCCTTGCAGTATAAAGGAGATAATTATAGGCTGTACTCCACTATTCTCCACTGAAGGAGACAGAATTGCAGCACTTCCTGTCTGCAGGTCCATTACAAACTTCAAACAGACACTAGTCTATAGCTGGTATTTATCCAAGGGTAATTAAATATTGATATCTATCAAGAGTATGTTAGAATCTGTTATTTATTGTTTGCCTTTGTGATTGGAATGTTTAAAAACTAATGCATACATGCCATATCTCCCGGCGGGAGATTAAATCTCCCGGGATTTCGACTTGTCTCCCGATCTCCCGCCGGGAGGTGAAAATCTCCCGGTCTGACTTAAATCAAACAGGTTTCCCTTTGAACTCAGTATAATCCATTCTATTACCAAACTATGATACAGCATCAGGAAGCTTACGTAAGAACATGTTAGTATCAATTCTGACCAGTGTGCTGTACACAGCCACAGGCAATGTGTGATTGTCCTTATCCAATCAAATTGCGTGATTCAGACAGGTAGCAGATTCGCCAGTCTATCAGTTGAAACAATTATCGTCGGGTCATTAGCAGCTATCAAGGCAATACTAAAGCTAGAATGAGTAAGGTTAGAATGCATTTGGTACATCGTAATAAAGACGTAAATGATTGCTTTAGTATATCTTACCAGGGATAAAAAGGTCCCGGAGAATAGCTAATCCTTATTTACCGGAAGTGTAAACAATAAATGATAATTAGATCAGCTGTTTACCAATTATTTAAATCTTAACAAAACTTGTCATATGGACACATCATATAAAGTACACCTCAGCTAGCGGTAAATAGCAAATGAAGTGCAATTTTCGCACCGACGCTGATTTGATTAACAACGGATATCGTCTGCTGAATAATTTACTATAATGAGATGTGCTGATCGGAAGAGTTGGATAACCACTTCATATCACCATACCGTACACGATAAATATTTTCAGCTAAATAATATTTTGGCTAAAAGCAATTTAATTTAGAAAAAAAAAAAGAAAACAGACAGAAGGTGAAACTATTATTAAATATGATCTGACTCTTTATCTTTATTCATCCCCATTAATTAAAACCATATGATCAGAAATCATTCCATAAATCAAAGATACTGTGTTTGATGTAAATGGCATGATCTCTGATCTGTTACAAGGTAGTGTTGCATTTAATGTGAAACGGTGCTTGTGGAAAGTTAAGTTTCTATTTGAATAAGATATCTATTAATAAATTTTTAGATTTTTTTAGATTTTTAAAGGTATTTTTTAATGAATAAATTTATAAAGTGTAATCAATTATGAATTTTCTGATTTTATTTTTTCATTAACAACGTCTCTTTGATATATGTCGTAAAATCTCCCTGGCTGGACCCCAAATCTCCCTGTGAAAATTTCAAAACCTCCCTGGGAGACATACTGAAAATATGGCATGTATGCTAATGAATTATTCATCATGTTTGTAAAATATTGATTCCTGGAATGTATGTACTAACTGTAGAGAATTTTTATTTTTGTTAGTTTATTTTAAATGATCAGCAATCAAGGGTGTTTTTAATGAAATAATGCCTTTTTTTTTATTTCGAGTTACAAAAAAATTAAAAGAGATTCATATTATGTTATGCTGGTGTGAATTTTTTTGTCAATGCTTCTCAATTACTAGACTTCATTATAAGGCTGATGTTAAGTTGTATTTGCTTTAAATGTTTGTTTTCAATATTACTGTCAAATATTCATTGGCTGTCTGACAAGTTGTCTCGTTTTCTCTCTATTTCGTACCATCTGTTACATTCTCACTATATTGAGTCCTTGTCCACTCAACACTTCAGTATTCTGTAACAGATGTAGGTATGTTTATGTGTATACAATTATACTGATTAACCCTTTTCTTCATATGGATATGTTTTGACGCCTTGGTAGACAGGAGACCCAGATTAGACAGCCCCAGATGGAGCGTCAGTAGCTCAGATCAGGGTCTCCTGTGTTTGCCTATACAATATTGTAGCTCAGGTTCTACACAGTCTGTATGGCAAAGAATAATCCATTTAAAGTTAAGTGAAATGATATTTTCATTAAATCATAAATCATGAGGTGAAAGGATAATCAAACCTCACCAATTAATTTTCAGTCTAAAAAGGTTATACATTGTTTCCTCCTTATCTCTGTAAGGTACTTAGTTGCTGTAAGGTACTTAGTTGTTGCTGTAAGGTACTTAGTTGCTGTAAGGTACTTAGTTGCTGTAAGGTACTTAGTTGTTGTAAGTTACTGTAAGGTTCTT
The DNA here is from genome assembly GCA_021229015.1 of Solen grandis. Classification (NCBI taxonomy): domain Eukaryota; kingdom Metazoa; phylum Mollusca; class Bivalvia; order Adapedonta; family Solenidae; genus Solen; species Solen grandis. Next base: position 83,296,750 of record CM037778.1, read on the forward strand.
AGTTGCTGTAAGGTACTTAGTTAGTTGTAAGTTACTGTAAGGTTCTTAGTTGCTGTAAGGTACTTAGTTAGTTGTAAGTTACTTAGTTGCTGTAAGGTACTTAGTTAGTTGTAAGTTACTTAGTTGCTGTAAGGTACTTAGTTAGTTGTAAGTTACTTAGTTGTTGTAAGGTACTTAGTTAGTTGTAAGTTACTTAGTTGCTGTAAGGTACTTAGTTGTTGTAAGTTACTTAGTTGCTGTAAGATACTTAGTTGCTGTAAGTTACTTAGTTGCTGTAAGGTACTTAGTTGCTGTAAGATACTTAGTTGCTGTAAGGTACTTAGTTGTTGTAAGGTACTTAGTTGCTGTAAGGTACTTAGTTGTTGTAAGGTACTTAGTTAGTTGTAGTTACCTAGTTGCTGTAAGGTACTTAGTTGCTGTAAGATACTTAGTTGCTGTAAGGTACTTAGTTGCTGTAAGGTACTTAGTTTCTGTAAGGTACTTAGGTAGTTGTAAGTTACTTAGTTGCTGTAAGGTTCTTAGTTGCTGTAAGATACTTAGTTGCTGTAAGGTACTTAGTTGCTGTAAGATACTTAGTTGTTGTAAGGTACTTAGTTGCTGTAAGGTACTTAGTTGCTGTAAGGTACTTAGTTTCTGTAAGGTACTTAGTTAGTTGTAAGTTACTTAGTTGCTATAAGGTACTTAGTTGTAAGATACTTAGTTGCTGTAAGATACTTAGTTGCTGTAAGATACTTAGTTGTAAGATACTTAGTTGCTGACACCAGCCATACTTAGCACTGAGTATTACTTGCATACAAGTGGGCAAATTTCATCATTCTCATTTCTCAAATAAAATACCCAAATATTATAACCAATTCTTCTCAAATAGAAATACCCAAATATTATAAACATTTCTTCTCCAATAAACAATTCCCAAATATCATAAACATTTCTTCTTGAAAAGAAATACCCAAATATTATTAGCATTTCTTCTTGAATAGAAATACCCAAATATTATAACCATTTCTTCTGAAAAGAAATACCCAAATATTATAATCATATCTTCTCAAATAGAAATACCCAAATATCTTATCCATTTCTTCTCAAACAGAAATACCCAAATATTATATCAATTTCTTCACAAATATTGTTAACTTAAGAATGATAATGATGTCAATTAAGTGATGTAAGTGAATATTTAGTTAAACAGAAATGGTGGAATGCATTTTACTTCATTAAAGAATTAAGTGTTACTTATCACTAAGTAGTGTTGGTGGAATTTAGAGCCTGAACTGACCAATGCTGTTACTCAGGATGATGTTTTTGATTAGTTGTCACAGGGTGTTAAAATGATTCTTCATGATTGGTAATTGTTTTACTTTGAATTTTGTTCTTAAAAACATTACACTTATCTGTAGAACTTAAAGAATCTGCTCAAATTGCGGTAAATGAATGAAAATGTAATAGGCATGAAAATGTTCCGAAGTGTGCTAGAGGCTGGTAAAGAGACTGGTTTCCCTGTGTCAGATAATTTGTTATTGTATACACTAGATGACTCTGCTTCACCAAGTGTTCTCTCATTTCAATGAACATCAGATTAGCCCTCACTTTAAATCTCCATAATTAGGAAGAATGAGCTTTAACAGGTTTTTCATGGCGCAAATGAAACTGTAATTTCACAGGTCTGTCGCGATGGTCGTCTTCGGAATTAAAACTCACTTTGATTGTAAGGGGAATGTTGGTGATTTTTCAGGCGAAATTAGATTCACTCACTGAGGCAGCATGGACTGAATGTGTTAGTTTCTTATTTGCTTGATTAGAATTTTATGAAATTAACAAATCTGTGTCGCCAGTTTTTTTCCTAGGAGATTTTTTTTTGGTTTGTGTGGGTGGGGGGGGGATGAATAAGAAATAACATAGAAATAAGGTTAGATATGGATCGTGTTTTTTTATACTAGTATACTAGCTCAGTCCTATTTTATTGAAAATATCGGTTACGAGTTCAGTTATTAGTATAAAAGTCATTACTCTAAATAACTGTAATGACATTTGTGATCAGTATAAAGAGATCAGCCTGTCTACTTGCTAGGGTCCAATTTAAAAATACGATATATTGACTTTCCTGTCCATAGTAATGGAATAGAGTAGAACCTCTCCGAAGTGCAGTGACATCTGCCGGAGTCACAGAGTGTTGCTACTGAGAGGTGCTGCTGTACAGAGGTAATGGACTGTGCCCAGGTAAAAATTATAATTATGGCGGGGGGGGGGGGGGGGGGATAAACTGTTGCTGATAAGAGGTATCCATTGCTCAGAGGTGCCATTTTGGTAGGTTGTAATGTCTCAAATAAAATAGATATTGACAATTATAAGTTGAAGATTTAGAGGAGGGTGGAGAAATCATACCTGGTTCACACTCATATTCCACTTGGAAGTATGTACTGTACTTGTTACAACCTGGGATCTTCTGACCGTACACCCCGCTGGGCAGGTTGATTTTGCATGTGTCATTGCCGGTGCACGGGTATGAATTGTGCTCAGCTGTTGTGCAGTCTTCGGCTTGGAATGAACAATGTCCTGAGTAGCTGTAACCGTAGAAAGCCTTGGTGATATGTAGCATGTAACCGGTGCCGCAGTTTATCTGTAGAAACTTCTGGGTATTGTTGAAACAGGCACTCACTGACTCTCCTGGAATTGGAGATAGAAACATTCAGTGTACATCATTAAAGTTACTTTTTCAACAATCTACTTCTGTCATGCATAGATCAGCCTTTCAGTATCCATGTGCTGCAAACACAAAAGTTTATGCCTCATTTTCAGTCATTACCAATAACAATAGACATTTTATGAAAAACTAGTCCCATAGAATTAGTTTTGAAAAATATTATTGATTAAATGATCTCATCAGCATATTTATAATTGAAAATTTCTTCAGCTGAACACATTAAGGTTTATTTCATTGCTTACTAATCTCAGTAGCTGAGTAGATTAGAAGTCGGCATTGATTCAATGTAAAAGGGAAGGTCTCCTTAGATATATATATGATTTCCGTTTAAATCAACTGATGTACATTTTGTATGTTTGTATACAGGTACAGCAGATTGTACAATAAATCCGGTATGCCATTCAGGTTAGGTTACAATTTTCAAGGGTCTCATCGAGCTCTCGAGCGTGGGAAAATACGAAATGAAAAATGAAATTAATCACCGAGACCAAGGTAAATAATGCGTAAGTCAAAAAACAAGTTGGCGTAACAATGAATTTATATGTACACCATTAAGTCTATCTCATCTCATGAGCAACGTGTCGCCACAAGATACTGTTTATAGTGCATTCAAGTGTGTATAATGTTGCCGTTTTTGGATTTGTAAAAAAAATATGAAACCTGTAGTGGTAAAAAATGCTTTGATAGTAATTGCTGTAATTTTTGTCATTGAATTGGTTATTATGGTAGAATCGTTATGTTTAAATAGAAAAGGATGAATATTTGAATGTGGAAATAATAAGGCTGTTTGTACATATACTTCCTGTGTTCACTTCATCAGGTGCTTTAAGTCAGAATTTAATTTTCTTCTCGATTTTGATGTATTATGTACGTCAAACCTGTAATTTCAGCCACCTCCACTTACAGCAAACCTGTTTATAACAGCAAGCTTTAATTATTTTTTTTAGGCATTCACTCATACACACATGAACACAAAAAATGATAATACAGATTTGTTGAATTTAAGTCATTATTATAAATCAAAGAAGAAAGTATTAAAAGTCTGATTGTTCATGATGTGAAATTTTAGATATAAAAATCCATTGAATTCATATCTAAGAACTGATCATTGAGGAGGGTTATAACAAAGATTACTAGGTCTGTACCTTCCTAGTATTCTTTAGATTTTTTCACTATTTATTGTTTTACTAGCATGTAAGCCTCATTAAACCTCAGGATTATTTCAAGACTTTCCACGGATAGACTGACAGTTATTTAAAGGGAGTGACACTGTGTTAGATAAAGTACCAAAAATAATCCAATAAGCCTACATCAGAGGTAGATTTGCTGGCACACAGCCTCATTAAGAAAACAACGAAAGACCGCAGGAGAAGTATTGATTGGAAACAAAAATATTTAGATGCTTGTAATTAATTTCCAGGCTTTTAATTGAATGAAAAAAAAAGGCCTTGTAATCCAAGAAAATTACACAGGATTTTACAGAGGATATGGGCAGAGTTTTGTGTAAGACCAGTGGTGAGGTATTTATCCCATTGTTTCATGAAAGACATGGAAATTATTTTTGCAAGGAATATTACTGTATATCAACTTGTAAATAAGTAATATATGAGTCCCATGAATGTGCTTTTCTCTACCTGATCAGACTAAAAATGGTTTACCTGCTGATTAAGGTTTTTACCAATTTTTTTTATTTTTTTTTTGATTATCAAAAATTCAGTGAAAGTAAACAAGACTTCAAATTTTAATGAGTTTAGAAGATCAAGAAATCCAGTAAATTTTGATTAAAAAATATCTACTTTCTATAATTCAATTATAAATTATTGCTTCAGCGGTTACAAAATTAGATCATTGACATGCAGAACAAATAAGAGCTAATGTTAGCAACAGTGGGGTTACTGTGATGCATGATCAATGTAACTGATTGTAATATTTATACTATATTATAATATTTAGGCTATGTAGGAATTATGCAGGTTGACCATTTTACGTCCAGTCCTGTTTTACAAAAAAAGTGATATTTTTTCTCACTGGAGAGTCAAGGTAGTGTAATGTGTTGTCAATAGCTCTATAGTTAAATGAAATTATGGAGCCTTCTCAGTTATTCTTATATGGAAGCAACACAACCCCCACCACCTTAAAAAAAAGTGTCGTGGACACTTTAAAAGGGTTAGGGAAAAAAAATAAAGCTGAGACACTTTGCCCATGCTGTGATGCTTTCTATATGGAGTTTACAATTACATACTGCCACCACTTAGAACTCATTTAATTTGAAAATGCAGAAAGTGCAATAGAAAATTGAAAAAAAAAAATCATCTGGGGGAAAAATAATTGCTGGGATAATAACCATAAATAAGTATGTTTCACATACACAACCCTGTTAATGTACCAGTAGTGTCTAGATAAGCTTAAAAAGGCAGGTAATTTCACTTAAAGGTTGTTTTGTAAGTGTGTTCTGATAGATATTCATCGCCATTTAACGTAAAATTAGCCATGCCATTACATTTTCCCAAGTGTAAGTTATAACTAATGAACCAAGCAATTAATCTACGTGAGAAATGACTCCTTTGTAGATTGGAATATCTTAGCGATCATGATTATACCTATTAGCAACATTTACCCAAGCTTTTTTTATTGTGTCTTGCATTATTCCATTTCCTACCTTTAAAAATTGTCCGTTTTCATTCAGTTGTTAATTAACAGCTACAGCTTTTCAGTGGCCCAGTCATTAACAAGAGACATTTTGAAACCATAGGTTTTCAGTGTGTGTTTGGGGGAGGGGTGGGGGTCATTATTTTTTTTTATTCTTGGAGAAAAAGGTTTGAAATATCATAAAAGTCAATTTGTGCAAATTAGATGAGAACAATTTCTTACAGTCAATTTTTAAAATGCTGAGATTTCTTTTGGAGATGTGGAAATATTTCCATGAGTGACAACAGCTGTGTATATTGCAAGTTTGAGCAGTTTCACATTCTTGGCACATGGAAGATAGTACAAAGTACCTGTGAGAGAAGCATGTAGGAGATTTATTTCTGGGAACCTGTGATAAAGTGTGAAAATCTCAACTCAGTAATGCAAGAGATGTTCCCATAGGTTTGTAACAGTGGAAGAGTGGCAAAAACAAGGCAGTAATAGTTCCATGTTTTGTCTGATTTTTACACCTTTTATTTACAGCTGTTTATTACTATAGAAATAATCCACCAATCCTGAGGAGAGAGCAGTTCAAGTGCTTGTAGCAAGTGCATAATTCAGAATTAGCACCATTGAGTGGCTTGTGGTGCTCACTGTATGTGCAGTTTGTAACATAAACTACATACAGGGGCACTAAGTATGTGCAGTTTGCAACATTAACTACATACAGGGGCATTTAGTATGTGCAGTTTGCAACATAAACTACATACAGGGGCACTTTAGTATGTGCAGTTTGTAACATAAACTACATACAGGGGCATTTAGTATGTGCAGTTTGCAACATTAACTACATACAGCAGCACTTTAGTATGTGCAGTTTGCAACATTAACTACATACAGGGGCATTTAGTATGTGCAGTTTGCAACATAAACTACATACAGGGGCATTTAGTATGTGCAGTTTGCAACATTAACTACATGCATAGGTCCTTAATAAAAGTCATAGTTGATTCTTTTATGAGTAAGTAATTCAGTAAGGCATACCGTCAAAAGGTTGAATTTAATGATGTGATACACAGACCACAGATTGTACTCAGGAACAGTGCACCCTATGTGAATGGTAAACACACACTGGGGTGGATCTATCAAAAGTTCTGCAGAATAACTAATTGGCACATATTTGGTATTTATAAGGATCAAAGTCACGAAGTGATCTACTGAAGATGAGCATATCAGACACATTGTCTGTACTCTGAGTGTTCACACCTTGAAATACAAGACACCCAGTACAGGCAGGGGTACCGAAATAGGGTGTGGTCAACCGTGGGGAGCTGTAACAAACAGCCTGTGTCAGCAGGGTGTTGGAGGAACCATCCTGACAGGCCGTGACTGTAGGCCAAGCCCCAGATCACGTTTTTGGAATTACCTTTCATTAAAGAACGTACCAGGTAAACTCCAGTTGGAGAAAACACACCTTGAAGCTGTGCCTTCATACCTGCAGATTGGCAGAATTTTCTCAGGTAAAAGGAGATTAAGGAAAACATTGGAATCAGTTTGTACTGTTCTGACCTAATAATGGATTTTTATTTTTTTGTTTTGAATGTCAGAATTGTGTTTTTGATAGGGTGAGACTTTCCCCTTAGAGTTTTATTGCATCAACATTATTACCAAGTCATTTTTCCTTGTGACTCTCCTTGTTAACCAAAGATGAAGCATTCAAATGTACATCTGTCTTTAACCCTTTCCCTCATATAGATTCATTTTGACACACTCAGTAGGTACCACATAAAGCCTGATCTGCAGAAAACCACAGTTAACCTTACCAAATTTAATTACAAAATCCTCATTTCCAGACCACTGAGGGGCAGCGAACAGCATAAAACCTGATCAGCCTGCGAGTTACTCGCAGGCTGATCTGTTTTTATGTTGTTCGCATAGGTCTTTTCATGGTGTCCTCTATGAGGGAAAGGGTTAAGATTAAAATCAAGCCCTGAATCTGTAAGTACAGAGTACAATGAAAGACTTTAAATTGTTTTATGGTGTTTTTCCTTTCTTTTTTTACTTAAATAATTAATTAAATGTTGCAGTCTATTCTTTTTTTTTTTTTTACAAAGTTTAAATCTTTCATATGTTGATATCTAAATTAATTTTATATTGCTAGAAGTTTCAATTCCAAAAAAAAAATTTACATTTATTAGTTTGGTTCTGAATATATAAAAAAAAATGTAAATGTCTACAAGTGAAAATAAGAAGGACAGAGAAATAAAAGAAAGTAGGTCAGTCTGTAAGGACATTATAAATAGATAAATTCTAACTGATAAGAGATGTTTTTGTATTTAAATTTGATAAGGTGGGTTTTAGCAGGAAAATTTTTTTTTTTGCTTTTGATTATGAAAACAAGAAAGATTTAAAGTACAATGGAGTCACCTCCAAGGCAGATAATATTTTAGATGGATTCAAAATATTTTTTTGCCGATACTATCGGCTACAAAACCTATGAATAAGATTAGTTCTATGATAGAGAAACATTATCAGTACCTAAATGCTGTGTTTAACGTGGTTTATGTCTTGGAAAGGTATAACTGTTGACTTAACCCTTTCCCTCATATAGACTCATTTTGACGCACTCAGTAGGTACCACATAAAGCCTGATCTGCAGAAAACCACAGTTAAACCTTACCAAATTTAATTACAAAATCCTCATTTCCAGACCACTGAGGAGCAGCGAACAGCATAAAACCTGATCAGCCTGCGAGTTGCTTGCAGGCTGATCTGGTTTTATGCTGTTCGCATAGGTCTTTCCATGGTGTCTTCTATGAGGGAAAGGATTAAATTTTTGTATCAGATGTTATCATTAATAAGTTACTTGAATTTGAAGTTTTACTAGAGAGACTTGAATTTTGGTTTATATTTTATACATGTGTTTTTGAATCATGATTTCTTATCAGAATTTTACAAGTTGAACGGGTTATATGCTGTTTGCTAATAAAACTAAGTCAGTGATTTTGTATGATCAAATAACTGCATGTGACAATATACATACAATGTAATAGAATTATGAGAGGTTTCATCTGTTAAAATTTGGTTTCGGGTGGTGGAACGGAGGAAGGTCATCATGACATTTGTTAGAATAAACTATATGAAGGTATGTTTATTGTGCAAAATAATGAAATAACACATATGTAGTTGATTACGTCAAAGTTAGATGTTAGTTGTTTATCAGGAAATTGTCTGATGAACTCAGTTCTGCCATCCAATGGATTCTGTGTACAGTATAGTACAGTACCCTTCTGTGGGATGGTTTCCTGCCTGTTTCACAATGCTGCCTCAGTTTGACCCACAAGAGCAGAGAAACAGAAGGCACATGTTTTACAGGTAAACATGGCTTACCTTGACGTAACTATCATTTCACCTGTTTGTTGGAAATGTTGTGAAACAGTCTCTCTCCTGACCTTGTGTCAGCTGATGAGCCCACTGTGGCTGGGCAGCTGATGATATAGGTGGATATTTTGGGTGTTTTGTTGTAACAACAGAGCAACAGGGGGGACCAGGGTCACCCTCAGGTGTTGATTTATGAAAAGCTGACTGATGCTCTCTCTCTTTCCTCCTCCACTCTCTTTTCCTCTCTCTCTCTCTTTGTCAATTGAAAGAGGAAGGGAAAAATAAGTAACTCAGCTTTTTTTCCTTTACAAAGCATTACTTTTCATCTAATATTAAATATAAATGAAAAAAAAAAAAGAATACTCGTATATGAAAATCAAAATAACAAATGCTCCAATATTTAGATGCAAATTAAATATGATATTAAATTACTTGACTCCTATATGTATGGGTATCATTGTTATATATAATGATCTTGATTTTTCAGTATTAAATTATATCAATGTCATGAATTACGATACTGAATGACTGACATATAGAAGCCGATTAAAAGATATGATTTTGATATAAAAAGAATTAAATTGATTATCTATTTTTTTTCTTCCCTGGCATATTTCCCACAGGACGTCATGTTGCCTTAAGTTGATATTTATTGGTTTCAGCTTTTAAAGTTCACAAATGAATCGACCATATCATTTTCCATCCCTGACATAAAAGCACTTTTGTCATTTATAGGCCTTTCTCATGATGATAAAAACTTTCCCATGTAAATCAAGGCAATGGAGTCTTCAGGTAATAGACACCTGAATGCAACTCTTTATCAAATCACCGGTACAACCGGAGGTCAACCTAACCAGCCTGTACTTATCTATGATTTTATAAAAATGTGCTAGCTGATCAAGATTTGAATCGTGCAACACTTCTAAGGCTTGGAAATGTTTAAAATCTTGCAATGGAAACCCTTGATGGATTTATATTATGATTAACACTGATAGATCTATCAAATGCGTTAAAAAAAACTTCATTTGGTTTGTGTTATAATCAGTGATGAGAAACCATGGTTATGTAAGCAGGGAGCCCGGGCGAAGGGGTTCAGAAGTGATAGTTTTCGCAGTAAGAGTCGCTCGGGCGTGGATTCTCATGATGTATATTAATAGTCCTTTTGACATGATATCGTGTGAAAATAGTTTTATGGTTACTGGATAGCTGAAGTTATGCAGTGTGAACCGACCATTGATGGCTGCAGAAATATGACCGGTCACGAAATGTTTATGACATTTATTGTCCGTGTTCTAGAGTTTTTTAAGCCTTTTTTTTAGAATTTTTTTTTGGAGAGGAGGGGTGAAAACTTCTTTTTTTTCTACTCTTCCAATTTTTTTAATATTTTTTATAGACTGATGTCATCTTAAGAAATATTAAATTGCTTTTAATTGACATTATAAGTCAAACATGGGAACTTATTTCAATCATCTAACAGACAGAAATACAGTATATGTCAGAAAGTGTATTCTAGCATGATCACTCAAAATCATGATTAATATTCCATTAAAAAGCAATTTACTGTTTAATGTTATATTGATGTTACTTTTTATAATTCAGATTTTACTTATTTTGCTAAATGTTTAGTTGTTTTTGGGTGTTTTTTTTTATCATCCATAGACATCAAGCAAAGGAGTTGATATCTCAGTAAAAGAAATATAAAGTGTAATCAAGAAAGAGAGAAGAAAACAATCAAATTAAAATGTCAAGTCCAATGGAATGTTTTTATATATATTAACACAACTAATTTGATTTTTGGGCTCGGGGTAAGTTTGATACTGAACAGGGTCATTTGAAGTGTGAACAATTTAAACATTATCTTTCGTGAAAAAAAAAAAAAAAATGAATAATTAAATAAAAAATAAATAAATTTAAAAAAAGACACACAGAGAAACAGATTTCTGGCTATAGAAGAGGGTTGTGGATTTTATTTGTTATACAATGGTTTAACAACATTTTAATCCAGAAACAGTTTATGTTTTGAAGACAGTTCCTGACATGATTAAAACATTTTTCTATCATTTATTGTAACCTATGAACCCTAGAGAACTTAAGACCATGAAATTCAACAGTATGATGCAAGATCATCCTGCATTTGACATGCAGGTCAATAATATAGTTTCACTGTTTTCTATTTTAATAGTAGTGCATTTTAGTTAAAATTAAAAACATTTCAAGGGCTTGGTGCAAAACTAGAGTAACTGTTGCTTTATTTATTTTAGTTACTACAGTTCCGCACTAAGCTCACTCTGTAATGTATTTAATATAAGATTGTGAATTGCTTCAATCTGATCTAGAACCTGCAGCAGTAGAACAGGGTTTAAGAAGCCATATCTGAGTCCTAAAGTGTTAAAAAATGTCGCGGAAAAATAATCAGATACATACCTGAGACTAGTTGAAGACTTCTAAGGAGAATCACAGATCCAAGAGTTAACATATGGAAGGAATGCCTGGTTATATCCGCCATGGTAACAGATCCGCTATATCCACTGTGGAAAAAGCAAAACATTGATCACAACAACAACAGTAGTAGTAGTAATGGTAGTAGTGGTGGCAGTAGTAAAACTGAACCCTAGGGTGGCAGCTGAGCCATGACACAATTGTTCACATCAGCAGCTGTCTCCGTTGGATACAGCAGGCATCTACCTGTGATTCTGGAAACTGGAATGAAATGCACGTAACAGCAGATTTACGAGTCTCAGCTGATGCAATCCCTGGATATTGTAAACAGTTGCTCTGTCTTCTGTTTATGCTACTTGTTTCCACAGTTTCAAATTCATGACAATAATAATCATGCAAAGTGCTAATGCAAATGTTTTAAAAATTGCCAGGTGATATTTTATGAAAGTCAAACTTGCATTTATAAAAACATGGTATAATATCACAAAATTGTAATTAATCATTATCTAGCTCTGTCATATATCTTTCTTTGTTTTGAGTGGATGTTTTTTTTGTTGTTTTTTTTTTAAGTTTTTTATTAAACAAATATATCATTTCAGACTTAAATTTGTTTATATCAATTCTACCTCTATAACTTGTTACAAATTTCACATTTATATAATAATTCTATTTCAATAATGCAAATACCTCACCTTTAATTAATCATGAATAATCTAAATAATCATTCTTATGCAAGATAACATTTATATCCATTTAGGAGAATCTCAGAAACGGTTAAGTCCCTCCAAGACAACTGTCACATTTAATGCCTCCTTTAACAGCTTATAGTACGTCCCTCTAAAATCCACACTCTTTCAACGTAGAAAAATCCTTGGCTCTTGCAACAGTATTAAAACTTTGCACTGTCAAATTATTAAATAAACACTATTGATTCTACAGTAGAAGTGCGTAGAGTAGAGTATCGGACAGCAGTTGTCAAACAAACTACAGGACAGGCGGCCAGTGCGCGGCCGATCACTCCAACAATGATTATTTACGTTTGTGAACAGGTACTCCACTATCAGCCTCTTTATATCCTCACGGTGTGAACAGGGACCGTACATACCCACCCACAGACTAGGCTGGTCTCTCCTGTAGCAGGAGATAGGTTGGTGTACGACAGAGTGTTTAATTGAATAATGATAAGCTCTTGTGATTTTAGTATGCCCAATTTACTCTTGTATGTTAATATAACCATGAAAAAAATCAAGTTGCGAAAAGAGATGTATATATGTTTGTTCAAAACAAAGGTAATTGTTTTGGAAATGTTATTTTTAAAAGAAGTAAAGAAATAAAAGAATGAGTGATTATTTAGAGGATTTTGATAATGTTTACTAATATTATGTACATAATGTTGAAAAAAATGTTACAGTTTCTTTTTAGAATGGAGTGTTTTAAGGTTATCCATCCATCATTAAATTATGTTCATGGTCCCTCAAATGCTTAAAAAGACTCATTGCAGATGCATGCACCCTTTGACTTGGTGTTATAGGCTCTTTTGTTCTAAGTCTTTAACAGCTTGTGTTTACTATGAAATTCACTTGATGGGTCATGAACACAGTTTAATTATGGATGGATTACCTTAGAATAATGAGCATTTAAGCCTTTCAATATTGGGTGTGTTGGAAATATTTGTAATTGAATTTATTAATTTCCTATCAGCCAAATTATACAGGTATTCATGTATTAAGTTCCATTACAAAAGTTGAGAAGATAAAAAAAGGTTTTATTTGAAATGAAGATATGAAATTCCAGCAAAATATAAGACAAAGTCAAATTAGTAATAAAATATCTTCAGCATAACATTGTTAAAAGAAACAAAATTAATTTTATTCAGGCTTTAGAATTACAGATTGATAACTAAATACAAATGGGGTTCCTATAAAATCAGATCAGGTATGAATGAAAAATTATATACTCAAGAACTTTAATAACACATTTAATACCTTGGAAAAATGTCAAATACATATATTTTATTTCCTGTTTTCAAATGATTTAAGGTTATTTAAATATGCAACGAGGCACATGTCAGCAATAGACTAGTGCATGCATTAATAATAAATTGAATTATGTCCTACTTTTATTTTATCACTACAGAAAATACAAGTCAAGGGGTGAGAGCTAAACTAGGCTAAGTGCATAATTATATATGTATGTATAAGCACTTAGCCTAGTTTCATTCTCATCCCTCAAATTTAGTGTAATTAAGGGGTTAACCTGTGAAAAAAGAATGACATGAAATAGCAAAGTTTTATACATGAGGCGTTTTTAAAGTCTCCGAGTATATTTCCTAAATAGAATCAGACTACATTATTTCTGTACAGTATAGGAGCCAGCGTATTAACCTGAGTGCAGTGCTCTGCGTGTGACCCAGCCTGGGAATAGGTATACAGATTGTCAACAGATGCCCCTGGGGGGTGGGGAGACATATCGCAAAACACGTGATATACCTCGACCTCTGTTTGAAGTTTTCGATCAGATTATCCCGGCATTGTCCCACTATTGTTTCCCTCTACCTCCTACTCGAATTATACAAGTATAAAACATAAATATTTAAGCAGCGTCTTTATTGTCCCCCGTTATTTTAGGGTTCAATAGTACTAGATGTCTAGATAAGGTGGTAAACATTACGATACCTTGATCATGACGGTATTATCACGGACTAAATCGCTTTAAGAGTCTCTATTCAGCCATGATTAAAGGCGGAATATAAAATAATTTAGCATCTTTTTTATGGGAAGAAAATTGTTTTAAATGAGATTACAAGTGAAAGTTGGGTCAAAAAAAATTGAAAGAAACGGGATACGTGATGACAAAATTGCTTGATCTGCTTGATAAGGATTAAAGGTCCAAAATAAAAAAGATAATGATGTTGCCGAAAGATTTCAAATAGGAGTCTTTGTGTGCATTTAAATGGACAGAATCATTTAATGATGGTTAGTGTCTGTCTCATTGATTTATTTTATGGCTGCTTTGTATTTTGAATTTTTGTCATTTCCATTAGGTAAATAGAAAGTTCCCATGCCCAGCAATGTGACATAATTATTTTAGACTAGACAGTCTGTTAAATGCAATATATTGATTTAAAGCACTCATAATCCAATGAATGATAAAGAACAGACTCATCTAAATTGTAGTCTGGTTTTACAGAAATATTGAGAGTTTTAATGCAGTTTGAGAGTTTAGGGTGGTAACCAGTCTTTTTTATTGTTTGAAATAGCATAAACTGCTGATGTTTATTTCAAAATTATGACTTGAAATGTTCTAAATGGATACCAAAATTTTGCCATTGGACTCTACCACAAGCATTTCTCCTCTTTTGCTGGGAAGATTATCAGTTACTATCAGGAGTGAAATCTTTGCAATTGTACTTTACTTTTCAATATTCCAGTTTATTATTCAAATGCATGACCTCCAAAAGTGAATCTTAAAGATGCAATATTTAGCATACGATGTTCCTTCACTATTAATATTTGTATTTAATATGAAAGGTTAATGCACAAGTAGCTTACAGGCACAGGAAGCTTACAGACCCAAGCAATACAGAGCAGTTTACAGGCCCAAGAAGTTTACCAGCCCAATTAGCTTACAGGTCCATGTAGCTTACAGGTCCAAGCAATCAGGAGTATTTTACAGGCCCAAGTAGTTTACAGGCCCCAGTAGTTTACAAGCCCAAGTAGTTTACAGGCCCAACTAATCCAAAGTAGTTTACAGGCCCAAGTAGTTTACAGGCCAAAACAATCAAGAGTATTTTACAGGTCCAAGTAGTTTACAGGTCCAAACCATCAAGAGTAGTTTACAGGTCCAAGTAGTTTACAGGTCCAAACCATCAAGAGTAGTTTACAGGCCCAAACAATCAAGAGTTTACAGGTCCAAGTAGTTTACAGGAATTTAAAGGCCAAACAATTAAGTGTAGTTTACAGGCCCAAACATTCAAGAGTGATTTACAGGCTGATAGGCTCAGTAATGTTCACTACCTCAGTACCTTGAGTTTAAGTCTACCTCTTCAGACTCTTCATTCCTGGATCTGGCTAATCAAATTGTTTTATACACATGTGTCCTGCCTTGCAGGATTTGGACGCTTTTCATCACCTTTTTAACAAACAGCCTTTTGAATTGAAAAAGATCACAATGTAGTAGTGTGTCAAGGCTCGGTCATATTGTCATTCTTGTACCTTCAGGGATGTCAGTAACACTTGCAGTTAAATGAACTCAACACAGATCACCGGGAACTAGGAACAAGTTACCAAGGCATCCAGATTAAAGCAAGATCAGCCTGCATGTTGATCTTAAACATTTTGATGGATATTTTTAGTTGGGCAACTACAAGTAAACATTGAACACCCATACCAGTCAGATATCATCTCTCATGTCAATTTTTCACTGTTAAAAGCTGTTAAAATTTGTCTCCAGGATTAAAGGATCTTTTTATATCATTTCCATCAGGTTTTCTCCATAGGGGTCCTGAGCTTATTGTCAATTTCTGTCAATTTGGATGTCAATACTTTAAGGGCCTTACTTTATTGGCCCAATTGAACCTTTTACAGTTACTCAATACCAATTTTGGTGAGGAAAGACATAATGAGCTCAGCCTGAATAGAAGCGTGCCCGAACATCAGGTCTCTCTCTTTGATGTTGGAGAGGGGTTAACCCCACACCACCTGTTCCCTATTGACCCCTTTTTCTCTCTGGGCGAAAGATGGATGGGCAAATGTACCCCAGTGTAGTTGCAAGATTGGGGTTCTTAGTTCGGCTGGAACCTTTTTCACACAAAAAGTATACAAAAAATTACCTTTGTGATTATTTTAGCTACTCTTCATGACCTTGGAGAGGAGGAGAAAAAAAAAGGAGAAATGATTTAAGTCTGATCTTGCTTTATATTGATGGTTGATTTTTTATCTAGAATGGTGTAATTAAGGGATAAAGGTGTGTAATTGACCGTAAATAGTTAATATTGACATTATTCAGATTCTGATCTAGATATTGGGGACTGGTATTGATTTAATGATAAATGCAAAAATTATCAGGTTTTGGGATTATACCTTGAAATTTGAATCCTAATCATATGGCAATTTGCATCATATTTCCCTATTATTCTTGGATTTCATTTACCGATTACCAGTCTAAAAGACAATAAAATCACATCCTTTCAGAAATTAGATTTGTATGTTGTTTTTTTTGTTTTGTTTTTTTTACATAATTATGTATCATAATGGCTGCATTTGAAACCTTTGTTTGAAGGAAATTTTCAATAAATCACATGTTAATAGGGCAGGTTACTACAGGTGTCCAGTGGTGTTTTATTTTTCACAGGTAAAAAAAAAAAATACACAAAGGATAAGAGGAGACGCAAGCCACATAACAAAGCTTTCTTGTAATTAATCAGTGTATCATGATAGTACAGTGAGTTTTTCACCTGTCGAAGTATGTATGAAATCTGCAGCAGACAAAACTGTCAAATTCCCTCCAAAACCTATCTGAAGGACAGATGCTCGGCAAATAATGGCGACAGTCTAGCAGATAAATGTATGGCTAATGATAGATTTGATAAAACCATCACATGAGACGTCTATATCCTCAGATGTTTTTATTATAAAAGTCAGCAGCGTAAATAAAAAGCTTTTGTGTGAATTAATTTGTTTACCTTTTGTGGTAGGGTAGGCACGCGCCTTAATTTCTTTCAGCCAATGAGAGTAGAGAAGGATGAAAGGAGAATGTTTCAGTCGTGTGCCGGCTGTCAGGGGCACACTAACGCCACCTGGTGCCTAAATTTGTCATACTTGAATGATAAATTGGGGAGAATCGTTGGGAGAATTGGCCAGGTTCAAACAGTTTATCTGATATGGACTAATTTTATGGCTCTCTTTAGATTTTGACGGGCCGCACTTGTTTATTCTATGATTGTAGAAGGATTACTCTTGTATTGCGGTAAATAGCCATCAAATGGATGAACAATTGAAGAAAGCATATGGGGCTGAATTATGTATCATATCTGTTGGTTGTGATAATATGCTTTTATGGTAGTTTGGTGGTAGTGTAACTGATTAAGGCCCTGGGGGCATTGGGGAGATTGGTGTCTCTGTTTAATGATAGAATATGTACCAGGGATACTGGAACGCTAAGATTTGGGGGGTTGGGTTGTGTTCTGTTATTTGTCGAACTGTAATAACTAGGTGAGGAGGATAATTAAAGACCAGGTAGAGAGTGAGAGAAGAGAGAGAAAGGTTGAGAGAGATCAGTGTGAAAAGAAGAGAGAACAGGAGAGAGAGAGAGAGGTGGTGGATGTAATGTGGAGAGGGAGGAGGAGATAAGAGAGGACATAGACAGAGAGAATAAAATATCAAGAAAGAAAAAGAGATATATGAGGAAAAATATTAGGAAATGATTCAAAACAATCAGACTCAAGTTCTGTTATGCATGAACATAATTCATATTCAAAGAAATAAGAAGATTGGACAACTGAATATAGGATTGTGTTGAACTTTATGGAAACAGAGACTTTGCTCTCAAGAAGTGAGGAACTTGAAGATGAACAAATAGGCCATAACCTTTCAAGTTAAGATCAGAGACTATTTATTAAAGATAGAAGAAGCTAACCCAAGTCTAGTAATTAGGTTCATTGCAGTGTAAAACTTTTTAAGTGATTGATTGTAAAAGTGTATGATGTGTATTTGTATATCATATGAGTAAGTTTATAAAAGAATGAGAGAAAAGTATGCATGTATAATTGTATAAGTGTAAAATTCTGTATGTGTATAATAATTGTACAGTGTAAAGCATTAAATTGTGATGTTGCATCATTATTGTATAAGCATAAATTGTGCTGCATATATAATTATATGAGATTTTCATATGTGTAAAAGTTAATATAAAGGTGATTTCTAATATATGTTAAACTCTTTAAAAAAGTTGAAATTTTTTCTGGACGGTATTCAGTACTGTATATATATTACTGTTATTAAGTACTATATATATATATATATATATATATAAGTATGTCCAATTAAAATGGGTTGACACTTCCGTTGGCGCATGTGCAAATTGGTATTGCAGTCGAATGTTAAGCTGTGATTGTAATAATTTTTAGTGACCGATATTTTTCTATGTGATTGTTTGGGGGTATCAAATACGTGATTTGTGTGTTTTTTTAGATAGTTTCCCATTGACTGGCCATATTTAATAAACTGTCAGTAAGTAGATATTTGTATTTTAATGTTTGTACATGCAGTTCATGACCTACTTATCGTTTCGATCATTGCACATTTCACGTCTTCTGTATTGTGCTTGTAATTGATTATTACATGACGTGTGGGATAAGTTATATTTAAAGTTTATGTTTTAAATGCTAGGTTTTATATATTTATCATTTTGCATTGTATTTGCTTCCTTTTTATTTAAATCATAGACTCTGCAGGAACCTGATATTCAAGAAAAAAACGAGAAAAAAAAACATTCAAGCAAAAAATTGAAATCTTTTTATATAAATGATATTTAGAGAGGTCAACTTCATTTATTTATTTTTCGACTAAGTGTCAGGCCTGTGCATAGACAGGTTAGATTATAAGGTCAAAACAGTAGAAAAAAGAAAGAGAGGCGGACAATATGCTTATGTTAAGCCATCCATTAAAACATATTGTTTTAATCTTTTCTTGTAACACGTGATTTGAAAGGTACAGATGAGAAGTTACAAGCCTGATCAACCTAATATAAACAGCTTTCCACATTTTTTACACACATTATAAATATTGTAATATTAGGTGTCAAGTCTGAACATGTTTCATATATTTCCTTTAATATCCATCCTTGACATAGGTTATTCATTTTTTTTCCTTTTTTCCCAATATCTAACTATTTTCTAATTCATTTGCAAACTCAGATATTTGAATTTATAAACTGCAGCTCTATTATGGTATGGTATTTGGGACCCTTTAAGGCTTTGTTCATGAAATTCTTCATGACAAAAATCTTCGTAATGGGATATAAAATACCGGTAGCATTGTTCTTGGGATTTTTACTTTACAAAAAGTGATCAGTTTGTATAATACAACAAACTTGGAAATGGGTCACCTGTCTTTGTTTAATGTAGCTAAGAAATAATTTAACACTTATAATGCATGACAGCTTCCTTATGACTTAGATATAGGCAAAGTAAGTTTAAGAATACAAACTCAATTTTAGATCATCTTTAATAAGTGTCTAAAATAAGAATGTCCCAGCAAGTTTATTATTTTTGTATGAGCATGTCATTTTTTTGCGATCCCCCCCCCCCCCAAAAAAAAAAAAAAATAAAAAAAAATCGCAATTAGGTTAATTACTGCTAGACCGTATACATAGTATGTCAGTAGTCAGTGTAAGTTGTTCACTTCAAGTTAAATTACTTTTGAAAACATCCAGCGTCAGCTCTCGGTGCACTATATTTGGAAAGACTTTCGATTTCTGGTTCCCCAATGGAGGAACTTCATGATGATTGATGGCTCAACATTATAGGGGTACCAGTATATTTGAACAGCCCCATGACTACTGTTTTTCCTCCTAATGGAATTTATCAGCAATCACTGAAGTTGTGGGGGATGATACAAAATTCAAGTGATAAAATACTGCTTTTAAAGGTGACGCTGACTGTAGTTTATGGTTATGTTAATTGAATAACCTAATACCAGAAATTTATACAGATATCTGCAGGTAGATCTTGTTGTGGAAAAAAGTACAAATATGTATAATTTCTGCAAGGTCTCAATAATGATTGCACTATTAATTATTCATACATTCCTGCACACAAATGTTGCAAATAATTACTGAAAGAAGAAGATAAGGGATGCTCATGCAGACATTTATATTTATAAATAAAGTCTGGCCACGTACATATACGGTGACGAGTCCAGGTACCTTCCTGGAACTTCACATTTACTGCCAGAAATGAGAGATATTATTTTCCTGAATATTTGATTTCATATTTATTTTTATTTTTGTTATATTTTTCTTTCCATTTATCCAATTTTCTTCCTTCTCTGCTACATCTGTATATCAATGTCTTTTCCTCTAATTTTTTTTTCTTCTCCTCTGTATATAATTCTTTCTTTCTATGTATTCATCTCTCTCTCTCTCTCTTTCTTTTTTTTTTTCTATTTTTCTGTCCATCCGTCATTTTTCTCTCTGCCAATTCCAGAAGAAGCGTCTCTCCACTTAAGCACTTAGAAAGACGTCATTAAAAGCCAAACTTGCACTACACAAAGTGATTGTGGAACAAACAAAAAAGGAACAATCAAAGAAATTGTGAAAGAAACATGTTTTAATCGATAACAAACTTAGATTGTAGCCTCTAGATATGATCTCCATTCAAGAATCTGTTTGAACAGTCTTTCAAATATTCATGCTGACTGAAGATTATGTTTAGAGTACCTCTGGGGCCTTCTAATTACACAGAGAGAAACTCCGTGATCAACACTGTGTCATGTTACGGAATTTTCTCTGTACATGTATACTCATGAATGTGTGTTTGTCTGTATGTTATAAATAAATAATTTTCACTTTATGGAAGATTGGTTCTAACCAAATATGTTATCCACTCTAAAGAAAGACTTCACTTACTTACCTTTTTTTTTTTTTTTTTTTTTTTTGAGACATAGAGTTTATGGTTACATAAAAATAATTTTTTCTCATGCATGTAAGCTTCCTGTTATGTTTTGTTTTTAATGAGCAAAAATTGTTAATATTTCCTTAAGGATTCTGAAATGCTGAAAAGTAAAAATAAAAATAAAAACACATTAATTTATATCTATTAATTTTTACATTAATTGGGAAACCTATCCCTAGTCTTTATACTAATCCCTCTCAGCAGAGTTTTGGATAGACCAGCACTTTGTGTCTAGGAAGGCCGTGAAAAATCCTTGCCCAAAATGAGGTTTAAATCCACAACCTTCTGACCCCTAAGTCTCATATATTATCACTGGATCACGGCCCCATTGAAAGTCAGTAAGTCATGGAATGGTTATTTTTCCCTCTAAAATTTATGGAAAAATGTGAAAGTTTGATATAGCTGCTACTACTGTCAAACCTGTCTTAAGCTTTCAGTCAAAGAAACAAGAGAAAGTGGTCACTTAACAGAGGTGACCTCTTAATGAAGATTAAATATATAACAAAATGCTACAGGTTGGTAAAATTTCAATTGACCGCTAATTAGGTTGACCACTTAGTACAAATGGCCACTAATACAGGCTGAACTGTATGAAGTTCATGTTCGATGACAAATAACCAGTAAGCCCAAAAAAACAAATCTCCCGACCGACCCCCATTTTTAACGAACAACCCTAAAGTTTTTTTTTACCTTCTGCCTTTGAAAAATAGTTACTTTTTTTTTTACCTTTTGTTTCATGAAATTTTTTTTTTTTTTTTTTTTTTTTTTTTTTGCCTAATAATATTATTACTGAATATAAAAGTAGACCAGTATCATGAAGCTCACATAGCTTTTGACACATTGTTTACTGTATTGCAATAGTGCACACTCTTGTTTTGGTTTATCTGAATGTTTTATTTCGTTATAAAATAATTATGTTCCATTGACATAATGAAATATATTACGTTTGCATAAACCCTTTTTAGTATTAATGTTGACTTAACCCTTTCCCTCATAGAGGAAACCATGAAAAGACCTATGCGAACAGCATAAAACCAGATCAGCCTGCGAGTAACTCGCAGGCTGATCAGGTTTTATGCTGTTCGCTGCTCCTCAGTGGTCTGGAAATGAGGATTTTGTAATTAAAATTGGTAAGGTTTAACTGTGGTTTTCTGCAGATCAGGTTTTATGTGGTACCTATTGAGTGCGTCAAAATGAGTCTCTATGAGGGAAAGGGTTAAATGCAAATACTGCATTTATTGTTTGGAAAGTATTTTAGGGGATTATTTGTTTGCTTAAGAAATAATATAATTCTTACAGAAAACTTCTAATTAGTGAAAACCTTTCTGCACCCTTTTTTTTGCAGCTAGAAATACTTATATGTGTAATAAGATGTCATCAGATTTGTTCCTAGCAATTCACTTCAGGTGCAACATATCTGAGAGTCTGCTACGGAAATTGTGAGTTGTTAAATATAGTAACAAAACTCAATACCTTCCGATACGTTTATGTAAGGACGTAACATCTCAAGGTAATTAATAAAAAGACAAGTTTTGTTATTGTAATCTTTTAACAATTAAGAATGTATGTACGAGTAAATCTCCATAAATATAATTATTAATTATTTATATTAATGTACCGTAGAGGTAAAAAGTGTTTTTCTCATAACACAGAAGTATCAAGTCAAATGAAACTTGTTTCTGACAAACCTGGCTAGTGTACATTTTTAAGCTCGAATATTCGAAGAATATGAGAGCTACTGTAGTTGCCCTTGCGTCGGTGTTGGCGTTGGCGCTGCAGCTTTAGGTTAAAGTTTTGCGTGCAAGTTACTATCAACCTTATATCTCAATAACCGTTTATGGTATTGACTTGAAAATTTATAAATATGTTCAGGGGCATCAGACAATCAAGGTAGATAACTCTCGACTGAATTTGATATGAATTATGGCCCCTTTTTAACTAAGAAATTTTGGTTAAAGTTTTGCATGCAATAGAAAATTTGGTTAAAGTTTTGCGTGCAAGCTACTGTTTAGTTTGTATCTCAATAACCATTCATGGTATTGACTTGAAAGTTTATGAATATGTTTAGGGGCATCAGACAACCAAAGTAGATAACTCTTGATGGAATATATTACAAATTATGGCCCCTTTTTAACTTAGAAATTTTGGTTGAAGTTTTGCATGCAAGATACTCTCATGCTTATGTTTCAGTATCAAGGCATGCGATTGATTTTAAACATCTTTAATATGTTTAGGGGTATCATACTTTCATGGTAGATAACTCTTGATAGATTATGTTACAAATTATGGCCTCTTTTTTAACTTAGAAATTTTGGTTAAAGTTTTGCATGCAAGTTACTTTCATGCTAATATCTCAGTATCCAGGCATGCGATTGATTTTAAACATCTTTAATATGTTTAGGAGTATCATACTATCTAGGTAGATAACTTTTGATGGAATATATTACAAGTTATGGCCCCTTTTTAAACTTAGAAATTTTGGTTAAAAATTTGCATGCAAGGTACTTTCATGCTAATATCTTAGAGTCCAGGCATGGGATTGATTTTAAACATCTTTAATATGTTTAGGGGTATCATACTATTAAGGAAGATAACACCTGATGGAATATATTAAAAATTAAGACCCCTTTTTAACTTAGAATTTTGGTTAAATTTTTGCATTCAAGCTACTATCCAGCATATATCTCAGAAATTGTTTGTGGAATTGACTAGAAAGTAAAGGAGTGTCTTCAGGGGCATCAGAAAACTAAGGAGGATAACTTTTGGACTGAATTTTATACAAATTATGGCCCTTTTCCAACTTGGATTTTTGGTTAAAGTTTTGCATGCACAGTGTTATTGTGCTTATGTCTCAGTAACTAGGCATGGGATTGATTTTAGACATCATAAAAATATTGAGGGGTATCAAACTATCAAGGTATATCATTTTTTACTATTATTATGTACAGGGTATGTGAAAGGGCAAGAATTGAAATAGATTTCATTTGATTTACCAACAAGCATTTTGAATAGTTGAGCGTGCTGTCCTCTGACAGCTCTTGTTTGTTTGATTTAATTGTATACTTCATAGGCAATCAGAAGGACTGAAGATTGTGGGTTCAAATCCTGCTGTTGGGGGCAAGGTTCTTTTGTGACCTTCCCAGGTGGATTATGATATGTTGTAAGTAATAGCATTCCAAGCGCAGTAAAAATGTCTTTAAACACTCTTTAATGGACCATTGGTAAGCCAGAAAAGTCACTGTAAGTTTGTGTAGTGTTTTCTCCTGATCACATGGTCACCTAGATGTGGTGTACATGGGGTACAACATCTGATCACATGTCACCTAGGTGTGGTGTACATGGGGTACAACATCTGATCGCATGGTCACCTAGGTGTGGTGTACATGGGGTACAACATCTGATCGCATGGTCACCTAGGTGTGGTGTACATGGGGTACAACATCTGATCGCATGGTCACCTAGGTGTGGTGTACATGGGGTACAACATCTGATCACATGTCACCTAGGTGTGGTGTACATGGGGTACAACATCTGATCGCATGGTCACCTAGGTGTGGTGTACATGGGGTACAACATCTGATCGCATGGTCACCTAGGTGTGGTGTACATGGGGTACAACATCTGATCACATGGTCATCTAGGTGTGGTGTACATGGGGTACAACATCTGATCACATGGTCACCTAGGTGTGGTGTACATGCGGTACAACATCTAATCACATGTCACCTAGGTGTGGTGTACATGGGATACAACATCTGATCACATGTCACCTAGGTGTGGTGTACATGGGGTACAACATCTGATCGCATGGTCACCTAGGTGTGGTGTACATGGGGTACAACATCTGATCGCATGGTCACCTAGGTGTGGTGTACATGGGATACAACATCTGATTGCATGGTCACCTAGGTGAGGTGTACATGGGGTACAACATCTGATCACCTAGGTGTGGTGTACATGGGGTACAACATCTGATCACCTAGGTGTGGTGTACATGGGGTACAACATCTGATCGCATGGTCACCTAGGTGTGGTGTACATGGGGTACAACATATGATCGCATGGTCACCTAGGTGTGGTGTACATGCAGTACAACATCTGATCACATGTCACCTAGGTGTGGTGTACATGGGGTACAACATCTGATCACCTAGGTGTGGTGTACATGGGATACAACATCTGATCCATGTCACCTAGGTGTGGTGTACATGGGGTACAACATCTGATCGCATGGTCACCTAGGTGTGGTGTACATGGGGTACAACATCTGATCACATGTCACCTAGGTGTGGTGTACATGGGGTACAACATCTGATCACATGGTCACCTAGGTGTGGTGTAAATTGGGTACAACATCTGATCACCTAGGTGTGGTGTACATGGGGTACAACATCTGATCGCATGGTCACCTAGGTGTGGTGTACATGGGGTACAACATCTGATCGCATGGTCACCTAGGTGTGGTGTACATGGGGTACAACATCTGATCGCATGGTCACCTAGGTGAAAATGGTTATAGTTTTACACTGATTGCATAAATCATTTCCACATTGTAGATTTTCCTCATTTAAACTGTGGCTGCATAAAATTATCCAACATAGGAAAATATTGAATTCCCAAGCACCTAATGGCATGCAGCAAAATTTAATTGAAACAAAAAAAAAACAAAAAAAAACTGAAGCCTGCATATCATATATCATTAGATTTTTTTTAACAGTTTAATTAATTCTGTAATATGAAGCTCTGTTTGCATTAACATGTTTGTGTTTTTAAATGTTTAATGAGGTTTCTATATTTGTGCTCATAACCTTGTTATATGGTAACAAGCTCCTTTTATCAGGGTAGTCCTAGTTGCATTTCTGCATGAAGCTCATGTAGATGAAAAGATGCTAGTTTATAATAATTAATTTATACTTTCACAGATGTTTATTATTGTAGAAGGAATTGAAGATACAGTACTCAAGTGAAAATAACTG
This sequence comes from Solen grandis, assembly GCA_021229015.1. Classification (NCBI taxonomy): domain Eukaryota; kingdom Metazoa; phylum Mollusca; class Bivalvia; order Adapedonta; family Solenidae; genus Solen; species Solen grandis. The sequence continues at coordinate 83,322,548 of CM037778.1, forward strand.
AGATAAAAATGAAGAGAAAGATTATTTAAAACTCTGTATAAAAGTAAATGTAAAATCATGAATTTTCGTTGACTTTAAATTTTTTGGGGTGCAGTCTGACATAAAGTCAGTTTGGTTGGTGTTCTGCAATAAAACGTGTGGTCTCTTCATTAAAGAGTTTTTGTGGGGCTTAATTTTGGTCATTGTCGAAAACCCACAGCTAATTGATAGCTCCTTTATAGGCCGTGGGCTTTTATGGCTGGATTTTGTCATTTTAGGGTGTGTCAAAATTGCGCCATTTTATTGGTTGCATCATGTTTTTGAAAACAATCATAGAGGCCTTTTTAAACAAATACCGAATGCAGCCATTTTTTATATTGTTGACGTAACTTTCAAGCCTTCATGCCAAAGATATTGCATTTATAAGGCGTGTTTTCATAGGTTGATAATTTAATCAATAATAAATGTGTTACGTTGGTTTGGTTGCCTATGATTTTCATGTAGTGATAGCTGGGGGTGTCCGACGATGAATTTCCGTGGATGAAATTAGTCCTCCACAATAATCACTGATTTTATCAGGCATGATAAATCCATGCCTCCAATTGTGTCTGTTCTGCAAACTGCTGGAGAAACAAACATACTTGTGGGAAAGCTCACAAGAAATCTGCATGTTTAGGAAAAAACGCTATGATCAAGCACTCATAATAGTGAGATTTTTTCTCTCTTGTTCAGTTGGGATTCAGACTTGTTTTGAGAAAGTGCTGAGCTTTTGTTTTGCAGAGAATTATGAGGGTGGTTTACATAATTAATAAGAACAACAAATTCTACATCACCATCATCATCTGTGACCTTGTAGTTTTATCACTGAATAAGCCTCTTGCCTGCAAAACCCATTTTATCATGAAGGTGTGAAGACTTTCCATCTATTTCCCTGTCAAAAGTATCACTTATGATAAATCTTTTTGATTTTTTTCATCTCTTTGATAATTTTCTTCCATCTTTTTTCATCTGTTGCTGAATTTTTCTCTTTTTTTTTAGTCATTCTGTTAATCAGGAAGAATTGTTTATGCTTGAAATGACTTGGATTTTTCCCCTGTGAAGCAGATTTGATGAGATGAGATTTTTTGTTGTTGTTTTTTTGTTTGTTTTCTAATAAAAGGAAATCCTGAAGACAAATACACTGGTATTGTTGTGCTACAAAACCAGATTATTAAATATGAAATTTGTAGGCTGATCAGGTTTTGAACTGCTTGCTGCTAATTAATTGCTTTGTGACATTGCACAAAAAAAAAATATAAATCCTTATCAAACTGAGAATAAGCTAGTAGTGGAAAAATGTTGGCATTTGTCTGGAAAGAAAAAAGTACTTGAGTCCTGGTTTCCCCACCAAATGCAACATGCCAAGTGTCTGACATGCATATTTCACCATGATGTCATATCATTATTTCCGCCAATTATCATAACAACTTTCTAATGTGCTGCCATTGTTGGAATCCTCACAAGAAGTGTAGAATGTTACAAGTATGTCAAATCTCCAATTAGAGATGTCAGAAATGAGAGAGAGGGGTCACAAACCTTGGAGTGCCACCGTGCTGCTTACAATGCACAATTATGTATGTGCATGCTTAACTCTTCAAAATGGAGGAAAATGTACCCAGTACACCCCATCTTTCTTTGTTAACATGAAACATTCTTTATTCTCCATTTCTGATGTGGAAATATTCATTTAATTCATTCAGCATCCAATGAATATGCTGCAATTCATATTTACTATCTGTTGTTGTTTTTTTCCCTGGCTCGTTTTATTTTTCTCTTCTTTTTGGAGAAAAAAATTCAATGTCAAATGTTGTGCAAACCAGTCTGTATGCAAATGAGGTTTTCATTCATGTTTACCAATAGCCAGTCTGTATGCAAATTAGCTTATTTGGGACTGATCAATTTCAATTCCAAGTAACCGTTGTCTGGGTGGAAATTTATTTGTCAGTTCATAGACCATTTCACTGTAGGATGCAGGGTTTTTCATTATTGCACAAAAAGGTGATCTAATATTAACATTGCACCAGTCAAAACATTGTATGCAAATGAGGCTTATTTGCATACAGCTGATGTCATACACAGGTGTCTAAAAGTGAGTGAGAGGCTAATAGGGACAGGGCGGGAAAATCAAAAGCGTATTAGATAGAGGCCAGTGCAGTTAAGGGTATCAGTAATAATAGATACAGAAAGGGTCTACTTGTGGCCAACTTGTTTGCTCGGCAGCCTGTTGAACCAGGGTTGTTAAAAGGTTGATAATTTGATACCCTGTAATAATGCCACTAAAATCCCCAGTTTACCCTGAGCTAGGTGATATTGGTAATAAACACAGCGTATTACTTTATTTTGGGGTTCAATAATGACTAGCTTGTAATATTATTTATTGTAGGATGTGTTTTTGTTTAAGTGATGATATGATTTTTTTTTTTTCATAACCTCATGTTTGACCTATTTAATTCAAATTAACATTACAATTCTTTTCTTTTTTTTAAAGATATTTCTTGTTATCTTTATTCTAACATTTTAAAAAATCAGGCAGAGCTGGGTCTTTCAGAGTTTGGATGTACTTATATTTATGGTATTATGAAATGATGATGATGATGATTATGATGATGGTTATTGTATACATAATATTAAATTTGTTAAGCACATGGTCAGGTTAACAATCAAATCAAACCATTATCAAATAACTGGGTGTTTCCTTTTTCACTTTGACCCAAGTCCATGGAATCTAGCGATTCCCCAACTGATAAGTCTGATACACCTTTGTACAATAAAGCAGTTCTACGTCAGGCAGACATCTTCCTTTGACAGCCAGTGGATAACGTCCAATTTGTGGGGCTGGGACAGAAATCATGTCAGGACATTTGGTATGGGTGGATGATTAATATTTCGGAGACATGCAATCCAATGGCAAGTCTTGGCTCCACTGGCAAGTGGTCGATATCCTAAGCAAGCCATCAAAGGACTGGAAGGAATGTCTGAAATGTCCATCCTGACATAATTGTGTCAAAATAGACACGTGTAAACAGTAGCGATGATCAGCTGGAATTTTATGCTTGGTTTTGTTATTGATTTACTTTCTTAAATGAGTTTGAGCTGTAAAATGATTTTTTTGGGTGGAGGAGGTGGCAGGGGAGGGGCATTTTTGTGTTTGAATTTTTACTGGTGACTTAAATTAGACATTTCAACAGCTTCTTAATAATTACCTGGATTTTGGGTACCTCTGCCATATCTCTATAATCTAAGTATGTATGGTGTGTTTGATAACGTTCCAGTAAACTGATTTACAACTTTTATATTCCATCTGTGTATGTTATTTTTAGTAATTTGTACAAATTCCAAATTGTTCAATCTCTCATTAATCAACCTTACCCAGGTCTGTCACATGAGTGGATCAATAAAAAAGTTCTGTTTTCAAAGGACCTGTCCACTGTCACACAATCCAGGTTGTTTGCATGTGGCATAGTGACAAATACAACGTATGGGGTACCCTCCAATATAGGCACGCAACCTGTCCCTGCTTTGTACATAGAGTCACACATAGGCATTCCTGCTTTTGTTCACAGCCTTTAATGTGTCTCCCATCTGTTAATCTCTGTGGATTATGCAAAAATCTCCACAAATCTTCGAAGTCAATCAAGATAAGCCATGACAGCCATCCTGCAAGCCCGTATTCAGACAAGACAGTAGAACCATGTCAAAGGTTGCTGTTTGCTATTGTTAGGCTGAGTCATGGGTCACCAGCTTTGATAATCGCTCACGGAAAATGTCCACACGCAGGCAGGGCCTGTCAGGTAAATCAAGGCCTGTAATCTTACTGATAATCAACTGCAGTCTGTCATGGTATCTCCCACAAGTGTGATTTAATTGTCCCATTTATATATTTCATTATTAATTTGATAATTAACTTATTTACCATCTTAATCTTGTAACTTCAAAATTTGCATTTATATTTTTATAAATCTTTAAAATATAGAGATTTAAATATTTTATCTGTTGAGGTTGCAGATTTAAGTGCTGATACTATTATAAAAGTTTGCATTGTATGAACAAATCTGCTGCTTTTTGCGGAGAGAAAAAAATGCAATTGGGCAAAAAAAAAAAATTAAATGTGTACAGTTTGTGTCAAATTGTTTCAGTGATCCATATAAATACCGTGAACTCTCTATAAGACCTTAACATACACAGTTATTCTCCATGGATATTTCAGTGGTTTTCTGTCATCATGTCTTTCTAATTAACAGATTTTAACAATCTAAATATTTAAGTTTATTTGAAGTGGTCAATAAAGACTTGAAAGTACGATAAAACTTCCGTTTAAAAAGAAAGCTTGCCAAGTTTATTATTAGCCTATCTAACGAAAGCATCTGTAAAATGACCAACTGATTTTGTTCATGTCTTGGCCTCAATATAATAACTTAGTACCTTAGAATGGACTAAAAGTTGGAATTGAGCTTTTACAAATTGTTGGCATACAATTGCAAGTGTTGTTATAAATGAACAGTTTGCACCAATAGTTTTGTAAAAAAAAAAAAAAAAACAATTCAAAGAGCCATATGCATCTGTTGAATTACAAACTGAACTATGATGGCCAAGGTATAATTAAGAAATAGATGTTTAAACATACACCTGAAATATTCGCAAGGATTTAGTCTGGTCAACCAGCATGTGTTAGCCGACAAGGTAATGAAACTTAAAAGCTAATAAATATGATGTCAAAAGGGAAATCTTTATTGATTGAAAACATCTGTTTCGTTTAATTTTATTGAACAAGTTTACACACCTAATTTGTAAATACCTCTCTGTGGTTCTTTGGGGATACTGCTTCTATGCACCTGGTTATTTTTATGCATAGGGAAACTAGGCCCCCTGACTGGTACTTAAGTATGATTTTCCTACTCAAACTATGCCCATTAGGTTCAATTGGCCTGAGATCATACTTAAGTATTTTTGAGAACACGGGGCCAGGCTTGAATTCACCAACAATATTTAGTGCTAAGTAATACTTAAGCTGAAATGAATTATTACCTTTAAATAAATGACAAAAATTGTTAAGAAATGAAATATTTGGGTATTTTTATTAGAGAAACAAGGCTAATGAAATTCATCCTTAAGTATTTAAGTTTTACTTAGTGCTAAGAATTGTTGGTGGAATTCAGCCCAGATCATTACAACTTATACTAATCCCTCTTGGAAGTTCCTGTGTTGGACTAGTACTTGGCACCTAATTGGAGGTAATGAAAATTTCAAACCCATTACCTTTGGATCAGCGGTCATGTAAGTTACTTCTGGACCAGGGATTTTTTAAATGTATTTAAATCTTTATGAATAATTTCATAGGCTGATCAGGTTTTATATTGTTTACTAGCTCATTAGTGTCCTGAGGTCAAGGTTTTACACTGTAAAACATGTTCAGTTATATTACCTTTCAGGTTGATTTTAGCCTTTCCATGGTATACCACAGTGTTAAATGATGTGAGTGGGTAACCGTTATAAAACCTCTTCCCACAATTAGAAAAATGTGGGTATTTCTAAACGGTATCCTCACATTACGCGGGTCATTGACTGTAGATATTAGATATCATGGATATCCAGTCAGATATCGCAATCTTGATTATCCGGGTCGATATCGCTCGAGATATTGGATTAAATGGTTTAAAACTTGTGAGATTTTTAATATCTAGATCTTATCATGATGCTAACAAGTTATCATAACATATAAAAATGATTGAACCGATTGGTTTTGGATTAATATTTGATAGAATCGATGAACATTAATGATCATCTAATTATAGTTCTGTATTCAAATCCATGGGAAAATATCTTCAGAGACACTCATTGGTGTTATTAAATGTCAATTTGGAGGTCACTCCTAAACCTACCAACGGATCCTTCTGTGTGAAAGAGAGGGAAAAGTTAAATGCTTTATATAATGTTACGGTAATATTGAAAAATATGGCTCATTCACTTCATACAGTTTTGAAGAATTAATGAATTTATGGAGGGAAATGGTGTGGAAATTTCAAAATGAGTTTTCAGTGTGAAAATTGAAATATGTTTTTGAAATAATTGCAGAAGTGTCACTTGGTTTGGACAGTTTGATTGAATTTTCTTCTTTTTGTTAATACATTTATCATGTCTGTTTAATATAATGATGCATGTTAAATAAGATTAAAACATGGAACATTACACATTAAAAGTCCAGGCAATTAACTTAAAACAACAACAAAAGACATTCATTTTGCCAAAACCACAAAATCATTTTTTTTTTTATTGTAAATACTTGCATTAATAATTTTCAAATTTATTTCAAAAGGCAATTAAAAAAACTGGCCTGGGAAACTTGATACATTATTGAATAGTTACTTTAGAATAATTATTTTTGTTGACATTAAAGTTAGTGGATTATGTAATTAAGTGAAAACTTCCACAGTATATGATTGTAGTAATAAACTTGTAGGCCTTATACATGTTTCATCAAGGTTGTTATGACCTTGCAGGACATCACTTGTCTGCTTGCTTGTGTTTTTGTGCCCCCTGCCCTTGAGACCAGGGTGTTGATGGCGAAAATCCTGTTTGTTTACCAGTCTGTTTGTGTGGAGGGTCAGGAAGGAGTGTTTGTGTTACCAGAGGTGAACAGATTGGATTTCATCAATATTTGCTTCCTCTTCACAACAATGTCAAATAATGTATGTGATAGTTTACCCAACTGTTTACCATGTTTAGCTTGTATTTGGTCATCAGTTATCTCAGTGTTTGTGAATTGTTCATTGGAGATCATAATCACATCAAAGAGGCTTACTTAGGACTAACTGACTTTGTTAGATGTGAATAGCTTTGTAGGTAAGCTATTTACATTGATATTGGGATATATAGGGGTCATAAAAGGGCCCCTAGACTTTCACCCCACTAACCATTAGTGACCAATGGAGGCGGGCTACTGGTAAGGCCATCTGGTCCTTCAATCACCTGCCTGGACTTCAAAGGCGAAAGAATGACCGTTAAATCAAGTCTTCATTGTGCTTACTTTGACTCTTCAGAATTGGAGGGAGGGCAACTCTTTAGAAGGAGGGAGAAAAGGTTTTAATTTAAAAAGACTTCTGAAGAATGGTTGAACTCACAGGATTGGATGAGCATGAAATTGATTGAAAAGGGACTGTCAACCTGCTGGTAAATAGGGGTGGACCTTTGTAACTGTAAATCTAATGGACCCTGTAATTATCTGGCCATTGATGAAGCAATCTTTGAAAGTTGGCCATTCTATGTGTGCCCCCACCAACTGTAGGAATGTCTTCACCATCTGCATAGAGAAATTTCAGGGCTACTAGAATTACTTGACCATGTGTTGAGGCCTTGACTATTCCAATCCTTTAACAATGTTTCAATATAATTAATAAGCCAGATTACCAACCTAGATGGTCTGTGATTCAAGACCTGGACCCTAATTTATCAATATTGTAAGTCTTTATCTATATTTTAGACTTATCTGAACTATTTACTCCTCTTGACAGTTTCTGGGTTGGACCAGTACTCTCTGCCTTATAGAATCATAAAACCATACCTACAGAGCTCAAACTTAATATCATTTATCTATCTATTATAATTCTGCAGTTGAATGATTCTCTTACTGTCATGATGGCCATAACTAAATACTCTAGGTATTGACATAATTATACAACAAACTATGGGTCATATAACAGACATAATAATGGGCATAAATGATTGTATTCAAGAATTTTGTCTACCCAGTTATATCATTAATCTTCAAATAACACATGTCACATTTTTACAATTTCAATAAATCCTAATCTTTAATAATACTTGAATAAAATGATGTTAATCTTCAAATATATTACTACCACTGATTTGGCAACAGTTATTATAGAGAAATGTTGCAAACAATTATTCAGATAAAATCCTGTACCTTTTCAAGGTTTCAGTGTACCATATTTTCAATTTGAAAAAAAAAATCTGCTATGAAGTGGCAATAAATGGCCATATGGGGGTTGACAGTTTAATTAATGATAAGATTAGATTTCAACATGAAAAACATCATAGTTGTCATGTTCCAGTACAGTTAACAGCATGACCGACCATGAAACATATGTCTGCACATGTGTATGCAAATGAGATTGAAACCCAAATGAGTTAATACTTTTTATGTATATTCATATCATGTTTTAATGATTTGTTAATACATCATGTTAATTTATAGACTTAAATCTGATTCAAGTGAAGGGGCCCATCTGCTGTTAAGGGAGAAATATTAGATTTAACCATTGACCTCATGAATATTCATGTATATGTTTATGACTTGATGAATATCAATTTACAGAACTTTAAATGGTGTATGAAACAACGGACAGTGCACTCAATGGTGTAGAATCTGAGCTTCATTAATATAAGCAAAACAGAGGAAACCCAGATCAGACAGCTCTTGGAAAGGGGTGCAGTCTGATCTGGGTCTGCTCTGTTTGCCAATGTGTCAAAACTAGCCAGTATGAAGAACAGGCTTAAAACAAGGGATATGTTGAATTTGAACACAGACTTTTGTTAAATATCTTGGTATAATTTATATCCATGGACCGAAGTGTGCTGGTTTATGTTACAACAAGTTTATTACATTTCCTTTAGTTAAAGTAAAATTTACTTCAGATTAACCGCTATAAATACTTAAGTGTTAATTTTGTTGTCTTTGTCAACTTAAGTGTTAATTTTGTTGTCTTTGTCATCTGTATTCAAGCATTTTTTATGTGGTCATAATTTCTTTATTCCTGCATTGATTCCTCCATTATTCCTGGCCACATGTACTTCACATTGATATATAGATGTTTGACTCTATCTTTCGTTATGATGATCAACCTTTTTTTTTTCAAAGTTGAACACTTATTTTTAAATAATTACAAGAAATATCTTTTCCAAAAAGATATGTGGCATTCATGGGGATTATAGTAAGAGAAAATGTAGATCAGTTATATGATATACAAATTATTATCTGTAAAGTGTTCATTAAGCAAACGTGATAGATAAAGCATCCACTCCAAATTGATCAGGAAAGTAAACATTATTGTAATGAAATAGACTAATATTGTCTTTCACTGATACCAAGGAGTGGGTGGGGGAGGTGAGGGGGTCTGGTGAAACAGACTTATATCCTTTTGGGTTGTGCAGATATTGATAACATTGGGCCCAAAACAGGTCTCAGTTTGCATCTCAGAGAAGTTCTTTTTCTTAAGTTCAAGGGTTTTTCTTCTATCTTTCCCTTTTTCTCTGATTTTTAAGGATTTTCGAAAGGGTTTTTCTTCTATTCTTTCCCTTTTTCTTTGATTTTTTAAGGATTTTCGAAAGTGGTCCAGGGTTCTCCTCTTCTTCTTTTTGGAATTTCTGGAGGGGTTCTAAGACCTCTGGCACCCCCACCCCCTTCCTCTGAATCCGCGCATGATCAAAATGGCGTTTTCTTCAGATATGTAAGCAGGCAAGTATTTAAATACAGTTTGTGATACTCTTATTTTTATGTATTTAAGGTTTTCAATTATTGACATTAAAGATGAAGTTTTCAAGAGTTCAAGGACTTTCTGATGGAAACTATTTTCATGACAGGCTTTCAGACCACTTATCAGCCTCAAAAAACACAATATTCACCGGGTTATCTACAGGTATGGCTAAACACCCGGCCAGGACGCCTATTGATTCTAGTTCATTGTTGATAAAAACAGCAGTCGCAAAGCGATGGAGTATGCTTTGAGAGAGGGGATAATTAACTAGTGTACACTGTTTTATCAATTTTTATGATCTTTGGAATAAAGAATGAGCTGCTGATAATTGTATTATATTTCTGTTATCGATCATAACCTTCTTTATTTGGGGCACGCTGAGAAACTCCTGGGGAAGGGGAGGGGGATATATATATATTTATCCACCCTTACAGTTTACCTCGGTTAAGGAGGTTTAACTCCCCCTCAACGATCTGTCTGTGCAAAACTTCTCAAAATGAGCCAGGTTTCTGTTTGTAAGCCATAGATTTAATAACTTAACTATAGTCGGTGCCTTTAACTGGAATCTTTGTCTATATAGTACAGTAGGTCCTCATATTTTATTTCTTTCTCTGTTTTGCTAGCATGTCACTCCAATTGATATATTTCATGCCGGAAATTAGTTCTTGACTGTTTTCCTGGATGCCAGTCATTTTTCCCTTTGGTAGTTATAATGTCACCTTTACCTTTCTTTATTTACCTCATGAATATTCATATACCAATGTATCAAGTTGATGAATATCAATTTACTGACCTTTAAGTGGTATATGAAACTGAATTTGCATTGCAGGCTGTGTAGAATCTGACCTTCAATATTGTAAGAGGAAACCCTGATCAGTTGGCTCCTGGATAACATTCAGTGCCATTTTCATAGACACATGTATTATACATTTTGATTTTTTAACTGGCATTTTCTTTTACTTTACAAAGCTCATTCCTAGGATAGTAGTAAGACTTAATTTCCCATTTTGTCTGACAGTTATTTGATAAACATGATTAAGTGTTCGTTTGACCTTTGTGTTAATGCACTTTCTGTCTACAATAATCTTTTTTTGTAAAACAAAAATCAACTAGATAAGCAAAGTGCTTAAGACTAAATTAGCTATCAAGTCTTTCTATCCACAATTAGCTGTGCATCCCATTACAAAGGATCTCAATTTAGAAGAAAGGGGATGTACTTTTACTTATTAAGGATTCCAGCTATTAATCCATTGTAGACAATGGGCGGCCATTAGGGGCCAATTAGGCCTCCCTCTTCCACAGCTGGACTCTATCAGTGGGACCACTCGAGTCTCATTCACCCACAAGTAATCTAAATTGATCCAAAAGGACTAGAATTAAAAACAACTCATCTATGACAGGCAGCGTAAGGTAGGCCGGCACACGCCTAGAGGAGTCATGTTTCAGGGGGGTTCAACTGTAGATAACCTGCACTGAAATGGCTAGTTTGGTGGTGAAATTAGCCATGGCAACGTTGGCACATGTCAAATGCTTAATGCATTCTTGGTGCTGGTGTTGGTATTTTGTTGTTTGAATTTGTTTTTGGTTTTTAAGTTGTTATAGAGTTTAAATTGTGAAGCTGGACAGGAAATGTCAGATGTTGGACTAGTGTGTGTATCTGACATTGTTTGTCCTATGATAATTTTACCAATACTGATGTGATAGTGTCATGTGACACTGTCATGTGATAGTCATGTAAATATTGTCCACCTGCCTCACACACCTGGAGGGATCTGCACCCGCAGGTTTCTTTGTTTTCATACATCTGTGTGTGATATTATGCTTTGGTTAAAGACTATAAGAAAAAAAAAAAAAAAAAATGTAAGTGTGTGTATTCAAGATCTGATATACATATATCATTAATGCAACCCCAGTGGCTGAGTGGTTAGAGTCTCCACTATTGGAGCTTATGGATTTGAGACATACCAAGTAAAAAACTTAAAAGAAGAGCTCAGTTGCTGTTGCATATATGCATGCACATGTTTCACTTCCTAGGAATGCAATTTATAGATACAGCCAACCTTGTTAATATCAGTCAACATGGCAACAGCTGGGAAACAATACTGATGTCATTGACTGTAACCGTAACCTATTTGCACTTAGTGAAGTATATGCAAACCTTTTTTTCTGACATTTTTATTGATTTCTTTTTTACTTTGCAACAAATAAAGCAGGGTTACACTGATGCCCTTGATTGGATGGCAGTAATATACACAAGACCAATACTTTAAGATTGTTATATTTTTTTTTTCATTAAATTTTGTTGAATCTGTAATAAATGCAATTTCATGTGTACCTAAAATCATGTTTTTGATCAGTGTAATAGAAAATGTGAGATCTAGTTTATATGAAATTAGTAATCTTTCTTGGGATTAATATCTGTGGATACAGCCATCATTGAAAAATCTACAATCCCATCTCCCAGTTAGATAAGTTAAATTTTTTATTGTAAGTCTTACATTAGGAAAAGGATCAATTATTCGTTGTACCATTTTTTAACCATATGATATGTAGTAAATACCATAATCCTTTTAGTACATATATTGGGGGAAAAACCGGTAAATATATATTTTTTGTCCCAATACTTAGAGTCATTTAAAAAATAACTTTCCAAAAAGTGTCCCAATTATATCTTAGGAACATGCCAATTTGTTTGTAAGGTCTTCAACTTATATTAACATCATACTCATACCTATTAATCCATTTATCATATGAATGATTATTTAATGATAATATAGATGTATTTATGTTGTTATTTGTTTGACTTAAATTTTTATATTCAAGCTCTTTTCCGTCCAGTTGGAATAGTGACTAATTTCCGGGACTTATAGATGGAACAAGAATTGTTATTCTAATGTGATTCTTACTTACTTTATTAATTTATAATATTTATCACTCTAGCTATTTACCTATCTGATCATCTTATTTGTTTATTCCGCTATCTGATTTGCTAATTGAGGAAACATTATTGAAACATGTCAAAACTGAGCACACATGCAGTCTGAGGCCTGTTATTCGTCTGCTGTAAAACGGACCTGTATATCAATGGTTATCACCTGGTTATTGTCCTTGGTAGTCAATTAATGACACATCCACAAATATACAGTATGTACCTCTCCCACCCCATATCCCATTTCGTCTCAGAGGTCTTATTTTGTTTTACATACGACAGACAATGTGTCTCAGGTAGGGGTAGAGCAGATTGGGAAAAGGAATTAAGACAAACAGTTGATGTATTTTCTCCATCAATTAAATTGCTAAACAAATAATACTTTACCTGCTTTTAGGAAAATACTTTTGCAAAATAAATCTCTTGCACCGGCTTCTAAAAAGCAGTATGACAAAGCATAATGGTTAAGATAGAATAAAAGGGTAAGTGGTAATCAAGGTATGCAATAAAGAAAAGAAAATTTGTCCCAAAAGTTAACAGTCAGTAAAAATTATCAAACTGAAAGTGTCTCAAAATTTAGAGGCAAGAAAAATAATTTCAAGGGTATCAAAAAACTTAAAAGTTATTACAGAAGAGCAGTTTAATACTAGACATTTTAATTCCTTCAATGAACTGTGGCCTGCTCATGATAACCCTGCCTGTCATGTCAAATCCTGTCAAGTCTTGTCATGTCATACATGCGCATGACCTAAAGACAAGGCAGGAAGTGGGGGTATTCACCTTTAGCTCTAGTTTTCTGTCAGTCTCAAGACATTTGTTCTCTCAATGGAAGGTATCCTTTACGATGGTATAGGCATTTTCTTTTTTTTTTCTTCCCCAACATAAAACTGACAAAATCTGTAAGCTGGAATCAGAGTCAGCGATTTAAATTCAGATCATGGAAGCAACGCATTCATAGGAAAAAAAATGATGGAATAAATTTTATTTTATTGAAATACTGCATAGCGCTATTTATATATGCAGTGCCAAATATTTGGCCTTTTTTTCTTCAATGTTTTACATTTGCAGTGTCATAAAATAGGGGAATGAACATAACCATCAAATAAAAACCTTCAATCATTTTCAAGGGACATAACTCTTTCTTAAAATAAACCCTTCATCATTATCAAGGGACAAAACTTTTTTCCAAATATAAATTCTTAACAACACCAAAGAATGTTTTGTATGAAGAAATATTTTAAGAAAATAATGTAATTTTAAATGATGTCAAAGAAGTGAAAAAAGTTGTTTTCCATATAAGCAATTAGATTAATGTGTAAATATAACTCATGTTTGCAGTAACTTGTATACTAGTTTTGCCATGATGTTATCCAGATGTTACAGGAAATAGCATTAATAAACAATATGTAAAATCTGAAAAACCAAGACTTAAAAAACCCTCAAAGACCAGATAGTAAAAGTCAGTCTGATGCAGCAAAAGTGGAATGCATTCATTAAAAATTTATGTATTATAAATCTATAAATATCAAATGCTAGCTTTATGTGCAAAAAATTGAAAGTGTAAAAAAGAAAATTTTAAAGTTTGTGTAAGTGCTTTTTATGAATTTTGCTTGAATAAAAGAAGCAAAATCTTTATTGTTTACTTGTGGTGGTAAAAAAAAATGAGTCATGGTCATAAACAGTGAAGATGGATGTTTAAACATGAAAATGTCATAAGATTGCAAATGAGCGTTAGTCGCTAATCAGGGGCGTAAAGTTGCTAACAAGGGTCAAGGATTATCTGACTTCATGGTCATTAGCTGTGATAAGTAGATTAACTAGGTCTGTATTGAGACCTTTGTTTCTAATTTTGTGGCAAAAATCTGCCTTTCCCGTCTCTGTTAGTAACTTTATCTCAACCTTTCCACTGTCAAAGATAAGGAAAAAGTATTAGGATGTAAAATAGGTAGGTTTAGCTTAACAGCATCCGTTTTTACAGCTTCTCCAATATTAAAAAAATGTGGATACTTCAGTATTGCACTAGGGTTTACATGCAAAATATGAACTGGTTAAGTGGTTTCTAATGACTGCTTTAATTGTTTTTGTGCAGGTAGACTGGGTACCATGTGTTTTACTGTTATACATCACTCTGTGGTGAAAACATGTGTATCAGTCTGGATCCAGTCAATTAACAGGAAGTACTGGATGGGCCAGAAATACTATGCCTACCTGGCTGGATTGGGCCTGACAGATTGTCTATTTGTAAATAATTATCTTATCTGTGATAAAAACTTAGAAAAAAAAACAACAACAACAAAAGAAAATGATATTACAGAGACTTAAAGCAGAACTATTTATATGCAGTGTTTTCCTTAAGAATCCGAGTAGAAGGCTAATTTAAATTGTTGGAGGCAGGGGTCTGGGGATACTATGTTTTCTTGTGATTTTTTTTAAAATTTTCTTTGAATTATTCCCATTTTTGGAAGAGCTATTGTAGTCACCCTGACATCCACATCAGCGTCTCCATCTGTGTCGGTGTCTGTGTCCCAAGAAATGTTAAGGTTTTGTTTAACATTGCCATGATCTCGACTATTATTACTCAATGGATGTCCCTCAGACTTCACACATGTTTTTTTTCATCAACAGACCAACCAGTAGAAACAGGAACAGTAACTCTTTGAAATATTTTTGCATATTTATGGCCCTTTTTGGACTTTGAAAAAAATGATGAACTTTTGTTTAACATTATTGCTACACTTTTATCTCCAGTTTTACTGAATGGATGTCTCTCAAACTTTGCACATGTGTTTATCATCATCAGACCAACCAGTAGAAATAGGAACAGTTAAACTCTTCCAGACTTAGAAAAAATTATTAATATTCATGATTTAAGGGTAAACTTGAGACAAACTTTCACAGGATTTTGTCAGATCTTTGTAGCATATAGTATTGGAGCTAAAACAAAGAGCTGATTACCACTAAGGTCTGTCTCATATGAATATGTCTTTAATGGATACCATAGATGTGAACTTCACATACATTTTGTCTCCCTACCATCTACTGGCTGGAAAAATAATTTTCAAGATAAATGATGTAAAACGAAAAACAGGAAATGGCAAGGTTTAGAACAGAAACTCATATTGTCTGTTTAGCTGCTTGTGAAAACCATTTTTATCATTTCTGGGATTTAACTTCAAAGCTTGCATTAATTTGTCTGCACTAGCACATCAAAGGTTATAAATATCATGAAAAATTGGAATAATTTTGTTATCTTGTCCCTCTCTCTGCAGTTTGTTTCAATTAGGCTTCCAACCAGAGTTCGTTTTTTCTTCATTTTCACCATGGAGAGAGCCAAGTTTGTTGTCATGTAAAACAAATGTCTTGAGAGATAACCAGAAGTCTCTTGAGAGACTCAGAATCAAACAAAATGCAAGGGAAGAAAATTATATTAATGGATGATTATTTCAAACTCAAGATGTATGTGTAGACTGACTCTGCTTAACTGTTTATTGTTTATTTGTTTGTTTATTGGGCTTTAAACGGCCCACCAGCAGAATTTCTGTCGTTTGGAGACTGATAAATGACAGATATAGTGCTGCCACACTGAAGTATCACACCATAGATATGTGACATGTGGCTTGAGTCACATTATCCTGACACCAGGCCTTCCAGTCCTTGAACTACCCTTATATGCTGAGTGACCAAGCAAGGGAGCTTTAGCAGTACCATCATATAATGGCTTTGGTCTCAGCTGGGGATTGAACCCACGACATTCTGCTCCCGACACAGACACTCTATAACCACTCGGCCACCAGGGATGGTCTACTTGAATGTATGTGCATGTTGATAGTCTATCGTAACATTTTCACTGGTTTTTGATTTTATTATTCATATATTTGAACTATTTGTAAAAACATTTAACCCTATATAATTCCTCATGAATATTCATGCATAAATACATGACTTGATGGATATAATTTACTGATCATTAATTGGTATATAAAAAATAGATTTTCCATTAGTTGACTGTACAGCCTGTGTAGAATCTGAGTTACAGTATTGAACAAGCAAACGGATGAGAACCTGCTCAGGTGCTGTCTGATTTAGGTCTAATCTTTTTATCAAGATGTTTCAACACATCTATATGAGGGAAAGGAAATTAGTGTTTATCAGCTAATTATCTATTTTTAGACAGGAAGTGAAGTTATCATTAGAAATTATCAAAAAAGTTACATTGTAGGCCTCCTTGATGATGTGTAAATGTAATTTATTATGAGACAGTCACATGATGTATATAAATGAATTAGAGTACATCATTAGATATCATTTAAATATCATAAAACATATGGTATATAAAACTTAAATGAATTTTACCTTCAGAACATCTGTATCCTTTTCAAAACTAGACTTGCAGTCCCTGAAAGAAAAAGGAAAAAAATCAGCAAAGGCAAAAACTGAACATAAAATAAATTAATGGTGTGTTTCTTTAAGTCATTTGTTAATGTATTTCTGGTTTGAACAAAAAAAAGGGGGGGGATATTAAATTGAAGCAGATTTTCATCTTTAGTGTGGGGTGTATCAAATGTCTACTATTTTCAGTTACCAAAATCAAAGTTGTGAATAAACTTAAACAGTAAACTGTTTAAATTGTCTTCTTTTTAAACCAACTGTTCTTAATTGATAATCATATTCATAAAGGAAATTCCAACAGTAGCAGTACAATTCACTGATGGAATATATGTTTTGAAAGTGACTGTACAAATTATTTTGGATTTGATTTTTTTTTTTTTTTTAAATATGATATCAATGCATTTTTTGTAACAACTGCAATAATTGTTAGTTGGATCTAAAGCTGAAATTTGAAACCATTCTTCTTAGTTTTCAATTCTTAAGTTTATTATTGCATAAAAAACAAAGAGGAATAAATATTTTCACGGTGTATAAATTATATTTGTTTGGAACTTTGATTTGTTTTATTAATATTCAGTGAAGAATGCAGTTCTTTTTTCTTTTTCTTGACAGTTGAATAGAAACTATAGTCAGTTTTTTTGTAGGTTCATTTTCATTAAAAACCTGTCTTAGTTATAAAATTTTCATCAACACATGTCTGCATGAAGCATGCATAATTATGCTGTCTAACCCATGAATTTGAATTGCTCAATAATGAATGATGCCGTCACGACTTGTCAGTCCGAATTAGGCCCAGGAAAGCACACACCTAACAACGTCTAGCTCTGAAGCCCCTTTTTTGCAAGAAGTAAACCTATTTAAAATGCTAATTGAATTGTTAATTGACTCATTATTGGAATGTAATTTGTAACCCGATCAAGGCTTCTGAGTCATTCAAGAATAGCGTTTTGTAGGTGACCTGTTTGGTAGATTGCCTGGTTTGAGCTCCTAGCCAGGTTCTGGGATATCGCAAACTATTGACCAATCAGAAACAGTGTTGTCTTGGATATTGTACAGTATTGACCTATCAGAATCAATGTTGACTTTAGAGTAGCTGGTGGTTTGTAAAAATCAATCAAGGAAATGGAATTCAGATGTATGTTTCAGCTATCAGAGAAGGGAAAAAATAACAGGGGTCTGGTTGTTTGATAATTACGGATATTTGCCACCTAAGGGTAATGATGTAACTTTGTAAAATAGATCCTCAGAGGGCTGGCATGGTAGTGAAGCTATAGACAGACTGGGGTTGCATAGGCTTATAGCACTCTGTTTTTAATCAGAAATAATGAGAATTAAATTGATACAAATAATCAGAGGCAACAGACATCCAAAATATTTCAGTCTTTAATATCAGGCTTTGGTCTTTAAAAATTTAGAATTTATGTTTTGTATATTCCTATATATGATAAAAATTTAAAATAATTTTTGAAATGAAATGAAAGTTTATTTCAATTATGACCAATCTTATTTAGTGAAATGCCATTTTTGTGTCAGCTGCTGTAAGCAGAGTTGACATATAGGTAATCACTTTTCCGTTGTCTGTCTGTCTGTCTGTCCATCCATCCGTCCGTCCATCTGTCTGTCACACTTTTTCCATCATGCTTCACACGTGTTCCAGAGAACGCTCTTTGCAAAGTTTGAAAATACACAAGGAACCAAGTGTTTGTATTTCTGGAATAGAATTCATATACTTTGAGCAACATTGGTATCTAATCTGAGTCTGCTATCTTTGCCATTATGTCAAAATGAATCTATTTGAGGTAAATTGTTAAAGTAAAATAAATGAAGTTGTAAGAAATTTTAAGAAATGGAGTTTCATTTTTCATACTATATCGCAAAATAATACAAGGTGTTATGTTCGGATGAGCAGTAATCTAATCATGAAGGCCAAAGGCCTGAGTGATTAATTGCAAAGCATCTGAATGCAACACCTTGCATTATTATACAGTATAACAAAACTCTCTTTCCATTCTAACATGTTTACTTTTAAGACTGCAAAGTTTTAAAAGTGGTACAAAGTTGTTGGTTTATGTTATTATGCTTTAGGGTATAGGACTTGTATGACAATTTTAATATACATTATTTTTCTTAAATTTTAATGAATTCTTTTTTCGGAAAAATAACGCACACCACAAGCCTTTTATGTTTATAAAGGATATTTTGTTGATTGCGTCAGAATATGTAATATCTGTCAATTTCTATTGAATCTTCTGTTCAAAATAATGGCCATTTTTAGCCATTCCAAACAAATAATATTATATTGACTTTTGTTGACAAGTAATTCTTCCCATTTCTTGTAATTGATTTTAGCTGCACAGGCCTCATAATGTCATGTTCCTAACAATCATGACAAAAATCTAGACCATGTTTCAGTGTGATTTCCCACTGGCACAATGCCTACAGGTGCTCTCTGTTTTCCAATATTTTGATGGCCAAACAATAACAGTCTCTTTCCAGGATTAATAATAATAAAAGCATCCCTTGTTCTGGAGGTTCCCAAAGTTACACAGTCATTGAGTGCTAAAGAAAGTTAAATGTTTGCATTCCTCAAAACATACCAGATCTCTGAGCAGTTGGCAGACGACAACTGTTTAAACATATGGCGCGGCACTTGACAATGATACGACTCCGTGTCTGTTTGAACAAGGGATATCCCCAGAACTGTATGGCAAGACAAACACTGGTGCTCGGTCCTGGAGCTGACTAGTGTAATTGATTTCAAAACCAGCAGTGAGGACCTAGGAATCAAAGAACTGAAGGTGGTGAAGAGCAGCATGGATTGTTTAGTCTCCCCAGGGAAGCTGTCATGTCATTTGTGTACAGAACAATAATAGGATCTTCCTGACAAAATGGAATCCACTGGCTACCAGCCTTTGGAGAGGCAACATTTTTCAGGGTCTTTTTTTATCAGCAGCCTTTAATATCAGAAGCCTTTAATATCATTGATTGAGGTAGCTGTTGTGAAGAAAACTGGGTCAGTAGAGTTTTGTATATGTATGTCTTGCATAATACTGAGGTATTCATATTGTAGCTTGAGTATTGATGTTTATTTGACGTGATCGTACCCTGGAATCATATGACATTGATTATCATGTTTCATGATTGAAATGTCTGCATGTCTTTGTATGAATTGACAGGACTGAAACTGGGTATGCTTCTGCTGGCTACATTATATTGTCATCTCAGTAAAAAGGCTATGAAACTTGAGATATCATGTTCATGATAGTATTTGCATGCTTTTGTGG
>CM037778.1:83342758-83392758 GCA_021229015.1 Solen grandis
TTCCCAAATCACGTTATATGGAATCCATGTATTTATAAGATCAAGAGAATTCTTATGATCAAGTGGTATGAATGCCCTGTTTTCCTTTGATCAAGAGGTATAAAAGCCTTGTATTCCTAACTTAAGACCTAAGCTGAAGTGATATGGAACCTCCATACAGTCATTGACCTTGTAGACGGAGCAATACATCTGATTAGATTTTAACTTGATACTATATACTTACTTAAGAATAGAACAAGTGTTGTTGTTGTTTTTAATCGATCTGTCAAGCAGGTTAGAAAGAAATAACGAGCTGAGAAAAAACAGATGAAATAATACATGGCACAAGTTTCAGCAGAATTGAACAAAATTGGGAAAACAGATAAAAAAAAGTGATCCTTTCGACTGAAATGCAGAATAACTCAAGAACAAGATATGGACCAAATTTCTTCAGTTTAAAATGTTAGGTAAAAAATTATCCCAACAGAATTATTATGTGTCATAAACAAGACAAAAAACCACGTCCTTAGGCAATGAAGTGGAGGAGAGAGATACCAAAGGGGAAAAAAATGTGGCAATCCATGGATGCCACATGATAAAAACAGCTGACTGTCCTGTATTCAAGAGACCAAGGTTATGGAGCTTCTTCCAGTTACTGGGATTTTCTACATCAGAGGATCCTATTTGTGTCAGCGTCACTGTTCCCTAATTTCTCTCAAACTGCTGGTTGTGTCTTTGCCATGTCAGCCCCACCTAGTGATACACTGAACACAGAACCTGGATCTACCTGACAATGATTTGGTAAAGTAATTGGTTCCCTTCCCGAGGTAAACAGGACTGACAATAGACAAATGGATAGGCAGGCATGCCAACTGCGCAAGTGGAACATGTACTGCTCTAAAACATGTTCCAGTTATATAATTTGTACAAGTTCCCAGTGGAAGCATGTGGCAATGTCTTCAACAAACAATTATCATTCATACAAGACATTTCTGTTAACCTTGATACCTGTAGCAATTGCAAGAAGCAAGAAATCATTGAATAAGGTGTGATAAAAAAGATGCTCCAAAAAACAGCGCAGATATGTTAATTTTGTCATGCAATCATATAAGTTGTGACTTAATTATGGCAGGTTTATATTTTGTTTATTTAAATTGTATCAAATAAAATAAGGACTGCAAGGCTTTATTTCAATATTAAAATGCAAAGAGTAATAATCAAGCAATATCATGCAAGCTTTACACAGACTATAACATAGTTGCAGGTGTAATGTTATGTTTATGTTCACAGTATTAATGGCTCTAGTTACCCTGTATTTTCAAGGCTTTTATATTGTGTAGAGAGCATCTCTGCACAAATTACCAAATCTTTTTATTTTTGAATTCTTTATTATCGGTTCACTGCAATATTTTCTACATCTAATCCTACTTCTTGAAAAGATAAATTTCAGAGACAAAGACAAAATTAAGACTGGAAGGGATATGAGCCAAATGCATTGAGAGGTGAGAGCTAGTGTGAAACTAGGCTAAGTGCTATATATGTATAAGCACTTAGCCTAGTTTTGCTCTCACCCCTCCATTTTCTTAATTTAAGAATTTCACTTCACTTTCATTTCAAACCTGGGACAAATAATATCCAATCTCATTAAACCATACCCTAACCAATGCTCGCTAGGTAGCATCTGATGACATAGCATTTAAGGCAGACTCAAATTGACCTTTGATTTGCCAATCTTATTGTCAACTTCAAAATGCTTGGGAATACCTTTGTGAATATTCGCAAGTTGACGGCAACATACAGAACTTTTAATTTTGCGGCATTCCAATTTTCCGATCCAAACTGATTTGAAACATGCATTCTGACTGGACAATTTCAATATTAATTTCTTATTCATATTATGACGTTAAGGTTGACTTGGGACGATCTTTGACAGGATGTTGTTAACTCTTCATAATGCAGAATATCTGAATAAAAATAAAAAGCTGATTTTAATGAGACTGCATAATTACTATACCCAGGTGGAACATTCATATCTACAGGATTATCACTTTCTGTATACCTCACCCATTAACAAAATAGTGAACTTCCTTTTCCCTTCAATCCATCAATAAGGTAACCATACATTCAGGCTTATATTGGCCACAGCCAAAATGGACAAACAAACACAATAACACCACCACTAACAATGGCACCTTGCCTCATCAATGATTTTTGGATTGCAAGGGCATTTGGGTATACATCACATTAGAAAGTTGGCAACAATTTGGTAAATCTCCATGTTCAATGTTTACAATGATGATGCGTACCTGGCAGCCACTTACCTAACCTAGCTTCTCTACAGTATAACAACATACATCAGCTGACTTTGAGAAGGAAAACTCTTGTTAAAGTTTGTCAGGAAATTCGTGTCTTGCCCGAAGAGTCTTGGGGAATTTGCGCCAGCTTGACCACAGGCAATGTTGGTAGTGAACACAGCTACAGTTGACAAGGGGTCTTTACCATGTGTGGCTGCCATCTGAGCATGTTCTAGTAGTGTGAGACGGGATACTGAAGTCCAACAAAGGTCAGTCAACTATTGGGACTTATCCAGGTAAGTTTCATTGATAATACATTGTATTTTCTAGTATTGTTCCAAGGTTCCAACATTTTCTTTTCCACCAGAGAACATTAACCCTTACCCTGCTGGAACCGTGAATACTAACCTTTGCCACCAGTAAAGAGTTAGGCTATCTGTACATGCTGGCCTGGCTCTTTACTGTTAGCTGACCATTACCGAGTTTTCATTTTGTTATCCCTAAAATTGATAATGGACAGTTCCAAAAAAGATGCCGGCTAAGTCCATTTGAAAAATTCAGAAGGATAAGGGTTAAAGTCTTTATAATATCTAGGAATGACAATGAGGACTCAGTACTCGAGTAACTGAACATTTAACTGAGTACTCACACAACCATCTGGATTTAAAAAACTCAAACCATAACTTAAGTACTCAAACTAAGATGAAATTACTAATAACAGCGTATTCCAATCTATTTCATTAATTGGAATGCATTTAGATCTTCTGTCACACCTCCAGGTATACTGACTTGTTGTTTGGATTAAACAATAGCACACATGGCACGTGTAATGACAGCTGTTGGTGACGTAGTCATAACATCCTCATTATCAGCTTTAATATCCTCTGCACCCTTCATTCATCTTTCATTCTGGCAACTGTTTATCAAATTAAAAACGAATTTGTAGATTTATTTGATGATCATGCAACTAGAAATAGATAAATCTGATTGGTAGATTACATAAACAGGGGATGAGTTGTTTGTTTTTTCAAGGCTAATTTTATTATTAAGGGGAGACCATTAATTAAAAAACAGGAGACCTTTTATCTAGCCTTTTTCTCACAAGAAGGGAAGATAACTCAATCTTCGGTATGCTTGATGTCTTCAGAGGTGCAAGTATTACAAATTTACAAAAGGAAATGAGAGATTATTTTACATCCATTAAAATGATTCCAGTAAATGGAAGAAGAATAACTACTGGTTAAAAAAGAATAATTGGTTAACATAATTCAGTGGTAGTTTTCATTGACAAATCGTAAGGCTGTGGGTCTTATCCCCACTGGGGGCAGGGATTTTACAAGTCTAGGTGCAAAGTACTAGTCCAACCCAGGAACCTTAGTGACAGATGAATGTTAATTGACAAAACTTGTCTCCCAATTAATGTAACAGATCTTTTTTTAAATAAAATGCAGAAAAATATCAGTGATGTTGATACAGAAGTTTGAGTACAGCAGGAACTGAAGACCAGCAACATTTACAGTATACTGTCATATCCAGTGAAGCATTGTATTAGACTGTGAATTCAAACTGACACTTTGTTTACTGCAGTGTTACAAGATAGGCGCTTCACGCTTATTTCATGCCAATTGCTTCCCCACTCCTGATGTCATGTTACAGAGACATTAAAATCCTTCTGATGCAAGATCAAAACAATCTAGTACCGTAAAAGTGATTGCATGCCATTTCCTGATAGTGTGGCTGGGACTTCAAGTCTTCAACACACGTCTACTTCATGGAAGTGTTCCATATCACAAGAAATTGCTTATTAAAACCTCTAAACATATTCATCAGATCTCTCACAACAAAACTGCAAAGGCAAGACACAATGACAAAACCAAAAGTTGAAAATGAAATGCAATCTGTTTCTAAAATGTTGATAATGTCTCTATTCTATTCAGCTCTACAAAAGTAGATCCATTACAAAGAGGTCCATTTTAATTCAAATGCCAATATAGCTTAGTCCAACAATTAACGGTAACCCCTTATGTACTGTAATATGTCTATACTGACATGGATCCCAAATACTGCGTTGTAACAGAAATGCAATGTAATATGCCTATACTGACTTGGATCCCAAATACTGCATTTTAACAGAAAAACACTGTAATATGCCTATAAAGACTTGGATCCCAAATACTGTTGTAACAGAGATGCACTGTAATATACCAATACTGACTTGGATCCCAAATACTGTGTTGTAACAGAGATGCACTGTAATATACCAATACTAACTTGGATCCCAAATACTGCATTGTAACAGAGATGCACTGTAATATGCCTATAAAGACTTGGATCCCAAATACTGCGTTGTAACAGAGATGCACTGTAATATACCAATACTGACTTGGATCCCAAATACTGCATTGTAACAGAGATGCACTGTAATATACCAATACTGACTTGGATCCCAAATACTGCCTTGTAACAGAGATGCACTGTAATATACCAATACTGACTTGGATCCCAAATACTGCATTGTAACAGAGATGCGTTGTAATATACCAATACTGACTTGGATCCCAAATACTGCCTTGTAACAGAGATGCACTGTAATATACCAATACTGACTTGGATCCCAAATACTGCATTGTAACAGAGATGCACTGTAATATACCAATACTGACTTGGATCCCAAATACTGCGTTGTAACAGAGATGCACTGTAATATGCCAATACTGACTTGGATCCAAAATACTGTGTTGTAACAGAGATGCACAGTAATATACCTACCCAAATACTGCGTTGTAACAGAGATGCACTGTAATATACCAATACTGACTTGGATCCAAAATACTGCCTTTTAACAGAGATGCACTGTAATATGCCAATACTGACTTGGATCCCAAATACTGCGTTTTAACAGAAAAACACTGTAAAATGCCTACCCAAAAACTGTGTTGTAACAGAGATGCACTGTAATATGCCTATATTGACTTGGATCCCAAATACTGCATTGAAACAGAGATGCACTGTAATATGCCAATACTGACTTGGATCCCAAATACTGCGTTTTAACTGAAAAACACTGTAATATGCCTACCCAAATACTGTGTTGTAACAGAGATGCACTGCAATATACCAATACTGACTTGGATCCCAAATACTGCTTGTAACAGAGATGCACTGTAATATGCCTATACTGACTTGGATCCCAAATACTGCATTGTAACAGAGATGCACTGTAATATGCCAATACTGACTTGGATCCCATATACTGCGTTTTAAAAAGAGATGCACTGTAATATGCCTATACTGACTTGGATCCCAAAACACAATGCCAATACTGACTTGGATCCCAAATACTGCATTTTAACAGAGATGCACTTTAATATGCCTATATTGACTTGGATCCCAAATACTGCATTGTAACAGAGAAGCACCTTAATATGCCTATATTGACTTGGATTATAGAAAACAGAAATGCTTATAAAATGCTGTTTCACCACTACCACAGAATTTTTAACAACACACATTGCTGCATTGAGAAATGTTAATAAGAGAAACAACAGAATGATACAAACCTGAAATTAAAGATGACAATGTCATAGATAAATGCCCCAAAAGACAACAACAATTTGATCCCATATAGGAAACATTGTACAACAAAAGTACAACCTGGAGTATCTAATCAGAGCCAATATACAAGAAACAATCAGACATAGTTCTGTTGGAGCTAAACATTACATTACAGAAATATAAAGGTACAGACTATTAACCTATTACCTATAATTTAAACCAGAAGATGAAAACCAGAAATTACAAACTGGATTTTATCCAGGTAGGTATTATTTAGATGCTAGGTCACCATGCCATGAAGCAGTGAGTCTGTTTATTTCTGTAGATCATTGTTGGGTGCCTGGATAGCAACCTAGCAACCTGGGTTTGATTCTCAGTCATGAAGGACTTTTGAATATATGTGCACATAATGTTTTTGTACTGTCTGTTTGTCTGTGGACAACCTTGGCCATAACTTGCAAACTATTCAAGGTATTGATTTGAAACATCATAATATACAATATGTGCACTGCGTGCAGATGCCAATGCTCATCTGTTAATATGTTTGAGTAATGGGATATATTAAAGTTTTTGCACAATGACAACGCTGCAGCCATCATAATAGCTCGACTTTTTCTTTGAAACAGACAAGCTAAAAAGATGGCAGTCAGAAGAAGTGTGGTGACCAAAAACCATGATTGTTCTTATTTTATAATCTCCTTTATTCACTTTATAGTGAATTTCTGTCCACAGCATTAAACTCATGTACTATATACTTGAAAACTATACATGGTTTTGACTTGAAACTTTGTATATAAACAGATGGCAACAAGTTAAAAGGGTAGTGACCAAGAACGATAACTCTACCTGGTCCAATTTTTTCAATTAATTACCTCCCTTTATTTTTTTTATCAATTTTTGTTGGTGGAAAATCTCATCTACAATACAAGGCAAGATAAAATTTAATCAAATCATGGGATGCAGGAGAAGGACACTGACCAAGAACAATACTTCTACCTGGTCAAACTTTTTAAATATCTCCCTTCATTATTACTCTTTTTTACCTAAATTACATGTATTGTCCAGAACATAACTCATAAACTATATGAGGTATTGATATGAAACCTAATATATAAATATTGCAGACAAGCACCCTGCAATTTGCCTGTTTTTACAATAGCAATGGTGCTGTTTCCTTGATCAAGACATGGAGACCTAGACAGAGGACAGGGAAGGGCCTTAGAGGGGACTCTGACACACTGACCTAGAAACATGCAGCCGCATTATCACTTGTAGCCTTAGCGACATGGTCGTCTTCTGGTTGCTATGGAGTTCAATACACTAGGAGAGATGACAGGGACTGCCAGCATGGAGCAGTAATAGGATTACTACGAGAGATTAACCGTGCAAGCAATCCATTTTTTGGTTCTGCAGAATTATGTGGGCACAGTAAATTGGGTTATATTACACATGCTTATATTGTATTCTCTTCAAGAATCTGGCTCCAGGTTGGAATATTCATTATGTGGACTGAGTTACAAAGTTTAAATCTTTGCTGAGGTGATTTTCTCAGCATAATGTTTCTTGTCAATGCATTGTAGGATATATTTGGCACGTCTGCACCCATTTTGAAATATGACGAGAAACTCTTCAGTAATAATGTCTTGTTATTGGCTCTAAATGGAGCTAAAACTTTAGCAAGGATTTTGTTTTGTTTTTTAAGTATTATAACATTGTTGAAGTTTATCAATACTAATGTTACAGGTCTGGGAGAGGTTCATTCATCATTTATAATCAAATTATTGTTAACTGTATCTCTTAGATAGCAAGATATGCATGCGTCAATAATAAAATGAAGACTAATTCACCTTATACAACCTCAAGATATGATGGTAATATTGAGTTTTGACTTATAGATACATATTTTGATATATCCTCCTCAAATTAGTTTTCATATGAACACAAACACTAACTCATTTTAGTATTATTCTATGGTAATATTGTACAAATTTTAAAAGATAAAAATATCTTTAACATGCAAATAGGAACAATAAAAACATTAACTGAATAGTCTTTTGAATTTGGTGGGAGTGAACCTCTTTGGCTTGAGTTAAACTATACGAAAACTGCAATTTATCCATGATACACCTGTATCCCACCTTGTCTTCATTAATGTGAGAGTAGGATAGAACATTACCGGACAGGACACGAAGAGCATAACTACTGTTTATGGCCCCACTTTTGAGAAGCAGGGATATAAAATTATGGACCGTTTAACAGAAGCCACATAATTTGTATTTATCATCTATTTCACAACTACTGCCATGTTTTTGCATTTTGCATGTATTAACTACAATGGAGTCATGCAATTTTTGTGTATGCTATCCAAGCATAGCCACAGTATACAAACCTAGAACATTGATTGCTCCAGTTAAATGTTTCCAAGGAGTGCTCTTTAATGACTTGAGCAGGCAAGTTCTGGTAAAGAAACTTGCTCCTCTGGGATATTTTTCAGTGAGCAAGGAATATTACGAAACATTATCTGTATGATATTCATGAAAGAGCTTTACCGAATTTATGACAAGTACATTTCTTACACATATGAAACCAAAACTATCATGAGAGGCGATTGATAACCCCGCATCTCACCTTGTCTTCCTATACGGCAAGTGTGGGATGTAACATTGCATGATGGGACATGATGAGACTGATTCCTATATAGCCCCCATTTCTGTTAACCCTTTCCCTCATATAGACTCATTTTGACGCACTCAATAGGTACCACATAAAGCCTGATCTGCAGAAAACCACAGTTAAACCTTACCAAATTTAATTACAAAATCCTCATTTCCAGACCACTGAGGAGCAGCGAACAGCATAAAACCTGATCAGCCTGCGAGTTACTCGCAGGCTGATCTGGTTTTATGTTGTTCGCATAGGTCTTTTCATGGTTTCCTCTATGAGGGAAAGGGTTAATGTCTTTCTTAAATGACAATATTTTTTATTATTCCCCCAGAACTCTGTCTACAAAAATCTGCTATATTTTTTAAATGAATTTAAAGAGTGTCCCAATCTTATTAAAATCAGATTCAGTATGCTAACTGGATCTGACCATATCGTATAGAGGGTCCTCTCAGATTGACCTATGTATAAGCCAATCAAATCAGTTGCTACAGAAGTGTTCGGTATATCAAAGGGAAGTAATCGCATCAATCTCACAATAGGGTAGAAAGATGTCTAGGAAGCCAGGTAGTTCATTTGGTAGAGCAGTAGCTCATTTGGTAGACCATTCACGCTGTAAGCAAAAGCTCCCGGGTTTGAGTCCCAGTCAGGCTGCACATTTTTCTCACCCTGTGAAAAATGTTTTACCGAAGTCAGTTATTAATTGGTTTAAAATCGAGCACTTGTGTATGCATATAAATTACTGAAAAGGTCAATCTGACGTGACACCTAATGCGATGTTGTCAGATCCTAATCACGGATAATAGAGAAGTGCAAATTAGGATATGATTTTAATGAGATTGAGAGTGTACAAGATAAATAATCCATCCAAACATCAGAAAATAAACTTTTCAGTAAAACTTCTATTGCAAATAATACTTTGCACAAAACATATTTTTCTACATATCAAACATTTGCATAAAAATAAAATATCATCAACCACATCCTTTAACTGCCTCCTCAAGTTCACTGAGCTATAAATACCTCCTGAATTATTATTAACCAATCCCAACTGATACCTGACCCACTTTTTTCCATCAAGGGTTTTCCATGTATTTTACTGCCCAAGCAATCTAAGTTTATTCCCTGAGAGGAGCCAACTTGCAAGGCGTACCTGAGCACTATACCTGTATGTTGTGTTTCCATACAGAAACCACATGGATGTAAACATCCCGCATGATGGTACCATGTTCCATTCCCCATCCCAGACACTTATGGTGGACTTGTTACACTATAACAACAGTAAATACAATCCCCTCCACTATCAAAGACTTGGGTAACTTATCGCTAATTGACAATTAATGTTAATATAGCAAGTACTAACAACAGAAAAACAGGTTTGGTTTTGCATGTTCAACAAAGTAGACAAGGGAATGTTTTGCAACACACACAGGTGCATTTTTTCAAAATCCATAGTTTGTCAAAACTAGATCTATAATTTTGTTTTGATTTAATTTACAACAACTCATCTGATCTAAAACAAAATGTCAAGGTATATTTCCATCTCTAACTATCCTAATAACTTGATTTTTAAAATTGTTCATACCTTCAGGCATATCTTATTTGTTTTGTTTGCTTTAGTTGTCTATGATAGTTTATATGCTGACTTTGCCAAACCACAACATGGCATGCATCAAGGAAATAAAGGGGGACAACTCTGTTTACAAAACCAGGAAGTGAGCAGATCACAAGTACAGTGGGAATCCCTTCATCTTTAATCAGCAAGGGGTAAAGATAAATGAACTATAAATACCGCAAGAAACTGCTTTGGAGTCTTGATTTTATTTTATAGCAACAGTATGTTACATTTAATAAATACTGTCTCCCGGCTGTTCTATCAGCATGGATCCAAACTATGGGCAGAATTCCATATGGCGTAGTGAGTTGGTACAACTCAGGAGAGAAATCCGAAAACCATTGAATATGACTTAATATCTGGGTTTAATCATGCTTGGTGTATGCAAATTAGGTGTAAGTTGGTGAAATTTAATAGGTGATATGCAGATTAGGTGAAATTTAAATTAGGTGATATGCAGATTAGGTGAAATTTAAATTAGGTGATATGCAAATCATGTGTGAAGAGTGTCTAACAAGACAGTCAAAACAAAGCCTTTAGAATTTATACCCTACCTTACTTAACACATAAAACAACAGAAACATTCTAAACTTTGATGTTAAAAATGCTTCCTGTTAAACAAAGGCAATGAAAATTATGCTGAAATGTCTATAAATAATTGACTATAATAATCTATAGCAACTTCTTGCTATTAATGATTTAATATCCTCAAATATTTTACTGGAGAAAGACTTCAGAAACACAAAGGAAAACTGGAGCAATCATATTCTGCAGTATTTATATTGTAATATCATATTGCATTGACTATGGTGATATGATGTTGAAGTTTTAAGTTTTTTACGTTATTTTTATGTAATTTGAATAAACTCCTATTCTGTTCTATACTGAGGTATATGCTGCATAATAGCCATCAATTCCATGGATATAACTTCACAATATAAGCTTTTCAATTGTCAATCAATGGAAATCTTGGGGGCAAAGTGACATTTTATGACATGTGACAGAAGTTCTTTTAATACTTCCCCTTGATAATTTTGTTGGCATGAGTTATCTCCCCTGAAAACTAAAAACAGTGACTTTCTATATACCTTTGATAAAGATTTTTTTTTCATGAAATTTGAAACAGAATCATAAAATGCATCTTTCTACCGTGAGTTTTTCTCAAAAATCAATTCAGTTTTTCATATTTGCAGAAATTGTATATTTCACAAAGACTTCAATGTTGACTTTAATACAGATTATCTCCCCCACATGTAATAAAACCTGAAAATCTCTTGGTGAAACATTCTTATTTTTTGGATGTCTTCAATGTGACAAAGTTTTATAGAAATATTACTTTTGAGCGAAAAGATATGGAATATGGTTATTATGGGGCATATACCTTAAACATTTTATAATTGTATTAAAATTTTAGCCTCATCATATAATGGGGCTCTGTAGTCCAGTGGTGGTGAAGTCATTACTGTGGATCAATAGATAGTGGGTTCAAATCTTACTTGGAAAAGAAACTTGTTGACCTTCTGTGATGCAAAGTACTGGTCCAACACAGGATCTATCAAGGATTAGTGCAAGTTATAAAAATATATTTTCCAAATCATGTTACTAAGAGAAATATGTTAAAAATTGATAAGGCGGTATATATTGTATATCTATTTTGCTTTTGGGGTATATATTTCAACCACCAGTTCTATTGTGTGGCCTCAAGAGAAATGCATTTATCATACATATTTCACTTGCTGTTGGGATAATTATGGAAAAGATGATAGTTATTAGTTCATATCATAAACATCCCTAGGCTGAAATATCAATTATGAAAGTCTAACTGTGCTGCATTACATGAATATTACTCCGAATTGCATATGGTATAGACATATAGCTATATCATAGACCGTTTCTTCAACAATGACAAGTTTACTACATGTATAGCAAAAATAAACAAAAGAAACTTATTAAAAAAATACAAAATGAATGAACCTTCACATACTGAGACTTGGTGTAACACTTCGGTAACTGCTTTTTTAATTTATGTGTTTGTTTGTTGGGTTTAACATCCCATCAACAGCATTTCAGTCATTTTAGGACTATGTCTACAGATATAGTGCTGCCAAACAGACGTATCACACCACAGACATGTGGAATGGTAACAAACCAGGAGTCACATTATCCAGACACTAGGCAAACCAGTCTTGCAACTACTCTTATATGCTGAACACCAAGCAAGGGAGCTAAACACCACCAGTACCATTATTGTATGACTTTTATGTATTTCACAGCCAGGGATGGTACTTAATTTAAATTTAGTTACCATAGATTTGCACCAAGCTCTCAAATTATTATACACTGTCATTATCCGAGCTCTCAAATTATTATACACTCTCATTATCAGAGCTCTCAAATTATTATACACTAAAATTATCAGAGCTCTCAAATTATAATACACTGTCATTATCAGAGCTCTCAAATAACTATACACTATAATTATCAGAGCTCTCAAATTATAATACACTGTCATTATCAGAGCTCTCAAATAACTATACACTATAATTGTCAGAGCTCTCAAATTATAATACACTGTCATTATCAGAGCTCTCAAATTACTATACACTATAATTATCAGAGCTCTCAAATTATAATACACTGTCATTATCAGAGCTCTCAAATTATTATACACTATCATTATCAGAGCTCTCAAATTATTATACACTGTCATTATCAGAGCTCTCAAATAACTATACACTATAATTATCAGAGCTCTCAAATTATAATACACTGTCATTATCAGAGCTCTCAAATATATACACTATTATTATCAGAGCTCTCAAATTATTATACCCTATCATTATCAGAGCTCTCAAATAACTATACACTATAATTATCAGAGCTCTCAAATAACTATACACTATAATTATCAAAGCTCTCAAATTATAATACACTGTCATTATCAGAGCTCTCAAATTATAATACACTGTCATTATCAGAGCTCTCAAATTATAATACACTGTCATTATCAGAGCTCTCAAATTATAATACACTGTCATTATCAGAGTTCTCAAGTTATTTATATATACTATCATTATCAGAGATCTCAAATTATTATACACTATTATTATGTACTCTCATTATCAGAGCTCTGTTTAGTGTCCTTAGAGAATTATATATCATAGTGTGACACTACTCTTCTAATGATGGTTTTTCGATCCCTTTAGTCTGCAAAATTGTATGGGATGGATAATCATTGACAGAGAATAGGGAAAGAAACAGATGGTTACATTCCAAAAATAACTTGATTCAATCCACTAGGTAGACAGTTTTTAGTAATCAGACGGGAGTTACCTCCCATGGGAGAGATGTGTCTGCTCTCTAAAAATGTTTTTAATTCTATATCTTTTCTTATTTTTCCTTTTTTTTAGCTCTCTTTATTACTGTATTTGTTGTTGTTGTTGTTGTATTGGGGTTTACCGTCACTGCGATAGTATTTCAATCATATAGCGACGTCCAGCTAATTACAGGTGGAGGAAGACCCCGAGTACACAGAGGTACCCGGGTAGAACCGCTGACCTACCGCAAGCCAGCTGGAAGGCTTCCTCACATTACTGTTTTTAATTAAATGTAGAGTTGAAAAACAAAGAAAGACTTTTAGCACTTTTCATCTCTTTCCCCCCCCCCCCAAGTTTAAATGCCTCTCTTTTCCTCTGCAATTCTCTGTTCCCTCATGAAGATGTGATCTACCTGTGTAACATTCCACACTCACCATGCACTATTTCACTAACAAGATATCATTCCAGTCCCCATGTTATCTTTAAATCTCTCTTAATTTATCCTAATAAGTATCAAGTGGAGTTCTAATTAGCCTCAATGATTTATGAACGACTTTATTCAGGTGCTCCACCATTCTGGTTTTCAAGTCTATTTGAAGAAGCTATATATATTGTACAGACTAATCATTATACTGCTTTTGAGATTAAAACCTAGATATATCAAATAATCAAGACTCCCATGTTACTATGACAACAATTAACAAATGAAAGATAAGAGGTCCATGGCTTTTGAGTTATACTAGAGTGAGTTTTACTTAATCTGTGATGTTAAAATCAACTTTGCCTGTTTACCTCAGGAATATTCACATACAAATTTATGACTTAATGAATATTGATTTACTGGAATATTAAAAGGTAAATAAAACAAAATATTTTTCTTTGCCATACAGACTGTGTATAATCTGAGCTACAATATTGTATAAGCAAACAGAGGAAACCCTGATTAGACACTGATGCTCTATATAGGAGCTGTCCAATCTTGGTCTGCTCTGTTTGAAATGAGTCAAGTTATGACTTGACTTGACTATTTGAGTTTACCATTGCTTCGACAGTATTTCAGTCATATAGCGACGTCCAGCTAATTACAGGTGGAGGAAGACCCCAAATGCATGGAGGAATCCGGGAAGAACCACTGACCTACCGCAAGCCAGCTAGAAGGCTTCCTCACATGAAAATCCGAATGACCCTGCTGGGATTCTAACCCACGCGGTTAGGGGCATAGTCAAGTTATGAAGAAGGTAAGCCAACATTCAGATGGAAAGAACATAATTCTGTTCATGCTGTATAAACAAGACACATCTACATTATATGCGCAGTTTAACCCTTCAATTTATGAATAATCATGTACAATTTACATATTTAAATTAATTAGGTGAACTTTAAATTGTATATGAAACGGTGGATTTTTCTTTGCTCTGCAGACTGTGGAGCCTCTGAGCTACCCCAGACAGCTCCCATAGGAGCTGTCTGATCTGGGTCTGCTCTGTTTGTCAATGCGACAAAATGAATCTATATGAAGTAAAGGATTAATTTTCTAAAATATCAGTGGATGTCATTGGCCTTATTTCACAGGTTGGCTGCAATTCAGAGATGACTGTCATGCTATAGGCTATAGGCAAATTCCTGACCTCATTGTAAAGGTCAAGGTCAGATAAAAAATGATTACAAAGACGGGGATAAAACTCCTGTGTTAATCTCTAGCAGAGAAGGCTTTGGCACACACCAGTTTTAATAAGACATGCCTGAAATTTCTTGCTAATCCTCACAGGTAATCTGGGTTGTAAAACACTTATCTTCTTCCTTAATCCGGATACAGATTCACTCGTGTAATAGGAGGTATAGATATTTCAATGAAATCTACTTTTTATGTACTTTGGAAAAACGTTTTCATTTGCAGATTGTTTATTTTTCAATTAGATATACAAATTGGATTGATTAACTTTTCTTCTCAGTCAACATCCCTATGTGAGCAGCATTAATCATCTGTCTCTTTTGATTAATATAAATGCGCTAAACATGAAATTAGATCAGTTTAAACCTAATTATCTGCTCCTGCTTTATATCATAAGACTAGAAATACTGAATTCATGAAAAAAATATTTTCTTTGACAACAAATACTTATTGTGGGGTGTCTGGACAGCAACACACTTAGCTTCTCATCAATGCATACCGGGTTTGGTTCCTGGTCACATATTACATGAGAGGATACAATGATAGCCTGTCCAGACACTTTGGTTTTCTCCAGGTTCTCCGGTTTCCTTCCCTAAAAAATGACAACATATGCCGCCTCTGAGAGTGATTAATATAAGTTGTGGTAACTTGTTTCATAGTTGTTGTAAAATAAATAAAGTTTATATTTAATAAATGCTAACAAAGGCAGTCTGTACCTGCTTTGTCTCTGTTTACATCACAAACTTCTATGCAGTTCTTTTTTTCATTTTTCTGGACAGTATTCAGTACTGTATTCACATTACTGTTATTAAGTACTGTATATATGTTCCCCTCACCGCGTGGGTTCGAATCCCAGCAGGGTCATTCGGATTTTTATGTGAGGAAGCCTTCCAGCTGGCTTGCGGTAGGTCGGTGGTTCTATCCGGATTCCTTTGTACATTCGGGGTTTTCCTCTTCCTGTAATTAGCTGGACGTCGTTATGTGACTGAAATACTGTCAAAGTGACAGTAAACTCAAAAAGTCAAATCTGTATATATATTAGTTTGTCCAAATAAAATGGGTTTTCATGTGCAAAATAGGCATTGCAGTCGAATGTAAAGTTTTGATAGTAATAATTTTCAGTGACGATATTTTTCTATGTGATTGTTTAGGGGTTTCATATACGTGATTTGTGTTTGTTTTATATAGTTTCCATGTAACTGATCATATTTAATAAGTTATTTAAAAGTAGTAGATGTTTGTACTTTGATGATGTTTTTTATACATAGAAGGCCCTGATCTACTTATCGCTTCGCTTGTCGGTTTGGACATTGTACATTTCATGTCTTCTCTATTGAGCTTGTAATTATACGTAGTAGTTTAATTATTATTTGATGGTCAGGATAAGTAATGCATAATGTTTATCTTGCTAATATGTAACCATAAGATAAAGAACGCTTGGTGTAGTTAATACAGTAAAATTGTCTGTGTAGTGATGCTGTTTTGATTACCTATAAATAGCCTTATAATAGCTGGGACCTTTTTTCTTTTTTTTTTTCTTTTTTTTTAAATTCTCATTTTTATATTTTTATAGTTTGTTTTAAGTACTAGTTTTATACTCCAATATTTTGCTTTTGTTAATTTGTATTTACTTCCTTTTGATGAACATAAACCAAAAAAAAAATAATAAATGAAAACTTAAAAAAATCGACCTCTCTATGTATAAATAATATATGGAGAGGTTGATTTTTAAAAAAAATTAATTCTTAATTAAAAAAATAAATCGACCACTCTAGTGATCTTTTTCACCCATGTATCCCTCATCTTAGATGTAATCATGGTTTTTGCTGTCAGGATTCAAAGTTTAAATTCCAAAGCATTCTCAAGATGCATAAAATATATGGACAATGCTTCTGAATGGGAGTCATATTTTTTAAGCATAGTGAGACCCAGGACTCGTGCAGAGAAATTGATAAAATAACAAGAGCTGTCCGAAAGACAGCTTGCTCGACTATTCGGGTATTTGATAGTGACGCAATATCATTGTATTAAAGCAGCATTAAAATAATTTATGTGACTCAATTTAGCAGACATTAATTTAGTTGCAAAAAACTTTAACCAAAAATGTTAACGCAAATTTCTAAGTCGAAAAAGGCCCATGATTTAAGTAAAATTCTAGCAAGAGTTGTTCATCTTGGTTCTGCAGGTCCATTTTATGTTTAGGAAGACTTGTATGAAGTTTAAATCCAATACACCAAGTGCTTACTGAGTAATAATATTAACTTAGTTGCAGAAAAACTTTAACCAAAAATGTTAACGCAAATTTCTAAGTTGAAAAAGGCCCATAATTTGAGTAAAATTCTAGCAAGAGTTGTCCATCTTGGTTCTGCAGGTCCATTTCATGTTTAGGAAGACTTGTGTGAAGTTTAAATCCAATACACCAAGTGCTTACTGAGTAATAATATTAACTTAGTTGCAGAAAAACTTTAACCAAAAATGTTAACGCAAATTTCTAAGTCGAAAAAGGCCCATAATTTGAGTAAAATTCTAGCAAGAGTTGTCCATCTTGGTTCTGCAGGTTGGTTTCATGCTTAGGAAGACTTGTGTAAAGATTGATTGCAATACACCTACTGGTTTCTTAGATATGACTGCTAACGCCGGGGCGAGTAGAATAGCTCTCATATTCTCCGAATAGTCGAGCTAATAACTGCCTCTCTATATATATAAATAGGCCTAATATAAAGAGAGGTCATTTTTTTTTTAAATATGAAGGTCGTGTGCATTGACAGTCAAAACAGTAGAAAAGAGAAAAAGGGGGGACAGTATGCTTATTATAAGCCGTCCATTAAAACATTTTGTTTTCATCATTTCTTGTTATTTTTAGTAACAGTGACCTTATCCTTGACCTAACTTTACCAATTATATCATAATTAATTGTATAATCAAAAACTACCTATAGTGTCATGGAATAATAATTTATTGCACATTAACCCTTTCCCTCATAGAGGAAACCATGAAAAGACCTATGCGAACAACATAAAACCAGATCAGCCTGCGAGTAACTCGCAGGCTGATCAGGTTTTATGCTGTTCGCTGCTCCTCAGTGGTCTGAAAATGAGGACTTTATAATTAAATTTGTTAAGGTTTAACTGTGGTTTTCTGCAGATCAGGCTTTATGTGGTACCTACTGAGTGCGTCAAAATGAGTCTATATGAGGGAAAGGGTTAAGACATGGCACCATTAGTTGGGATGTTGCTCTGAACAACTTAAATATTTAGACACTTATCTGGAACACATATGTCACCTGC
The DNA here is from genome assembly GCA_021229015.1 of Solen grandis. NCBI lineage: Eukaryota > Metazoa > Mollusca > Bivalvia > Adapedonta > Solenidae > Solen > Solen grandis. The sequence continues at coordinate 83,361,139 of CM037778.1, forward strand.
TGGAGCATGATGGAAAAAGTGTGACGGACAGACAGACAACGGAAAAGTGATCCATATGTGCCACCTCTGCTTACAGCAAGTGACACAAAAACAAAGCCGTCAATCTCTGTTATCAAACATTTGTCTAGTGATAATGTACACTACTGTAGATCCAAAAGCACAAATCTCATTTTGGACAATGTGTTTTTATGGCCTATCCAAGCACAAAGTACTGGTCCAACCCAAGAACTGCTGAGAAGGATAAGATTACAATTTGTAAGAACCTGTTTCCCAACTGATGTAATATAAACAAGTTTCAGCAGAATTACAAACACAAAACTGGGATAAACAGGCGATATATTCAGATACATTACACAACTTTTTTACCCTGCCCTATTTTTAATTAGCAATATCATCAGTGTGTTTGCACCACTTTGCTATGTGACAGAAAAAAAAAAAAAAAAAAAAAAAACATACGGAAAAAACAACCAAAGAAAAACTTCCTCCTATCATGAACTGCCTAAGGCTGGTCCTTCACAGTACTATACAAATTCCGTAGTAGGACGAGTGCCAAACAGGAGCTGTGGATGCACCGTTATCGTGCTTACCTGACTCCAACCTGTTGCTTCACGCTGCAGCTCCCCTACCTTGCAGCATTCCACACTCAGATACTGCACAGCTGATAATTATGTGAGCCATAAATGCTCGTGCACAGCGCTTGGGCCCTCACTCACAGCAAACTGCCGTCTTCTTAAAAATCATTCATTGCCTATTAGGCACAGTTCCAGTAATTTTAGGGGGTTAAACAAGTTCAAGTATTAAAACTCCCCAAATGCTAACCACTATAAACATAGTTTTATTTCACTTACTATCAATTTTGTCTGACCTTGATTGTTTTCCTTTTCTATCAATGAATTCTCAATTTATGTGAGTTTCAAGTATGTCTTTTATTTTACCATGTTCCAGATAGTTTGTTTTTTGGGTTTAACATTCGATCAACAATACTGCAGTCTTTTGGGAACTTTTCCACCCAAGGCAGATATAGTGCTGTCTCATTCATAGTCCTGCCATAAACAAGTAGCATGATACCACACCCAGTTATATATTATCTTGACACAGGGCCAACCAGTCCTTGAACTAACCTAATGTGATTAGCACCAAGCACAGGAGTTATACCAGTTCCCCTTTAGAATAGATGGTATTCAGACAATAACTGATAAATCTTTTCTTATATTGTGCCCAAATACTTAACATGCTGCTGTGGTCAGCCAGAGCCCACAGAGGTTGTGGGTTCAATCCTGCAATCAACAATTTTGAGAATGAGCAATCTTTCAATTTTTTAGCAAGAAATCTTCAGAAAGCTGATAGTTTGCTAGAGACACTGCTTACTCTCTTCCACTATCCACTCAAAGAAATTTTAACTGAGATTAAAAATATGCTGATATATACTGCTTTACATACCAAAATAAGCATTAAATCCATCCAAAATAAATTTTGAACATTCTACCAGTCAGCTTTGAATACACTTAAATACTAGCATAGGTCAGATGATATGGAACTGGTCCTGTGTCTGTTCCGCTAAACTTTGTACATGAGTAATCTTGCAAACATAAATTCACAGATGTAATATAGTATTATTATTTGAATTTTTCTTCACAAAAGTGATTACTTCCTAAAATAAAAGTCCTCTTTTTTATGTTTTATCATACAAATAAGAAATTAGTAGACAGCATTCTTAAGACTAAGATCAAATTTAAGTGAAATCAGCCCCAGGTGGCCTAGTGGTTGAAGGATTCAATGGTTACCTGTGCCACAGTTTGAGATGGACAGACGGACAAAGGCAAATCTATATGCCTCACTTTTTGGTGTGTGTGTGGGAAGAGGGGGTGGGTGGTGGGGGGGGGCCCACATTAATATACTGAAACAACATACCCAAAAAAAATTTAATTTAAATTAAATTTGTCAACTTTAACGAAGGTTCAATAAAATACCCAGGTGTACAAGTTCATGTCCTGAGAAATATATCCATGAAGTTTCAAGTCTGTAGTACAAATACTTTCAGGGTTACGTGTGTCACAAGAATAAAATTCCATATTTTTCAAAAACAAAGGCCCAAAACTCTGTCAAATTCAACAGCGTTTCGATGAAAATACCCAGGTGTGCAAGTTCATGTCCTGAATAATACATGTATATCCATGAAGTATCAAGTCTGTAGTACAAATACTTTTAGAGATATGCGTGTCACAAAGTTCCTGGACGGATGGACAGAGGGACATACGTATGGACAGGCAAAGGCAATTCTATATGACCCCATGCCTCCCCATTTTTGGTGGGGGCATAATGAGAATGGTTTAGCTCCTTCTACTTCACATTAAAATAGTACTGCTTAAATTCCTTCTTCTTCTACTTCACATTAAAATGGTACTGCTTAAATTCCTTCTTCTTCTACTTCACATTTAACTGGTACTGATTGAGTTCCTTCTACTTCTATTTCACATATAAGGGGTTTCCTGTATGGTTTAGCTCCACTCTAGCTACTTCACTTCACATTAATTGGTACTGGTTTAGCTCCTTCTACTTCACATTAAAATGGCACTGGTTTAGTTCCTGTGCATGGTGTTTGGGGTTTTAGGCTAGTTAAGTGTGTTTATTAGTCAGAGGTCTGTATAATGTGACTAAATTTGGTATCATAACTCTACATAATTCTACATCAAGCAGGCACTGTACATTTCTCATGCAGTCACCCTATGCCTGAATTATTGTTGGTGGCACGACTAAACAACAAAAGAAAAATAAGACAATATTTATGTCCTTTGCAAAAGTTATTCCACATGCAAAAGGACCACCTAAAGAACAACTCACACACCTGAGTTCGGAAATAATTAAACTGGGTTCTACAGTGAGGTCATTCCATTCTGGAGGCCCTGGCCTGTTCTGCATCTTAGAACAGAACAAAAGAAGGAAAAGGAAGCCCCAACCTCTTGTGATGCTGCAACAGGACCAGATGTTCCCCGGTCTGGCAAAAGACCTCTGCTAGGGCACACACGATTGAAGCTCTAGCCTGGCAATATGGAATACGTCCAACTCAGGGTAATCTCCGACATCTGTCTCAAGTTATAAACTTTAGTCTAAAACAGACTACAGTTCCGTGAAGGTATTTAATTTCCTTAAGCAAGTAAGTGGGTACTGAACATTAAAGTTGGGAAAATGTGTGTGTGTTCATTTACATTTGCTGGCAATAACTGGGTGGATTTTCACTACTGCATGTTTTGTATGATTTATTATACTATCAAAGCATTCCTTCCTTGCTTTTAAACTTTATTTTAAAAATAACCTGCATAGTTAAACTTCATTCCAAAATAAAAGTACAAGATAATAGTGCTGCCAGTTTAAACCAGTTTTCTCTAGTGTTCATATTCAGATATACATTTTTATCTTCTTTTAAGTGACAATGGTTCCTGGATTATATTGTATGCTCTTGGGCCCTGCTTGCACAGTAAGCCTTTCTTTGCACAGAGATCTAGGTTAATCCAAGAGCTATTGAATGGTTTGACATAAGCACAGCACAAAAATTCATTCCAAAACTTAAAATTTGGACCCCAAATATAGCATTTCACTGTGTCTAGACTTGCATCCCAAATGTAGCATTATCTAAAGTTTGACTGCAAATGTAGCATTAAAATGGAGCTGCACTGTATCCTGACTTGGACCCCAAACATAGCATGACAATGGAGCTGCACTGCATCCTGACTTGGACCCCAAACATAGCATGACAATGGAGTTGCACTGTATCCTGACTTGGACCCCAAACATAGCATGACAATGAGTTGCACTGTTTTCTGACTTGGACCCCAAACATAGCATGACAATGGAGTTGCACTGTATCCTGACTTGGACCCCAAACATAGCATGACAATGTAGTTGCACTGTTTTCTGACTTGGACCCCAAACATAGCATGACAATGGAGTTGCACTGTATCCTGACTTGGACCCCAAACATAGCATGACAATGTAGTTGCACTGGATCTGACTTGGACCCAAACATAGCATGACAATGGAGCTGCACTGTATCCTGACTTGGACCCAAACATAGCATGACAATGGAGTTGCACTGTATCCTGACTTGGACCAACATAGCATGACAATGAGCTGCACTGTATCCTGACTTGGACCCCAAACATAGCATGACAATGGAGCTGCACTGTATCCTGACTTGGACCCCAAAACATAGCATGACAATAGAGCTGCACTGTTATCCTGACTTGGACCCAAACATAGCATGACAATAGAGCTGCACTGTATCCTGACTTGGACCCCAAACATAGCATGACAATGGAGCTGCACTGTATCCTGACTTGGACCCCAAACATAGCATGACAATGGAGCTGCACTGTATCCTGACTTGGACCCCAAACATAGCATGACAATGGAGCTGCACTGTATCCTGACTTGGACCCCAAACATAGCATGACAATGGAGCTGCACTGTATCCTGACTTGGACCCCAAACATAGCATGACAATGGAGCTGCACTGTATCCTGACTTGGACCCCAAACATAGCATGACAATGGAGTTGCACTGTATCCTGACTTGGACCCCAAACATAGCATGACAATGGAGCTGCACTGTATCCTGACTTGGACCCCAAACATAGCATGACAATGGAGCTGCACTGTATCCTGACTTGGACCCCAAACATAGCATGACAATGGAGCTGCACTGTATCCTGACTTGGACCCCAAACATAGCATGAAAATGGAGTTGCACTGTATCCTGACTTGGACCCTAAACATAGCATGACAATGGAGCTGCACTGTATCCTGACTTGGACCCCAAACATAGCATGACAATAGAGCTGCACTGTATCCTGACTTGGACCCCAAACATAGCATGAAAATGGAGCTGCACTGTATCCTGACTTGGACCCCAAACATAGCATGAAAATGGAGCTGCACTGTATCCTGACTTGGACCCTAAACATAGCATGACAATGGAGCTGCACTGTATCCTGACTTGGACCCAAAACATAGCATGACAATGGAGCTGCACTGTATCCTGACTTGGACCCTAAACATAGCATGACAATGGAGCTGCACTGTATCCTGACTTGGACCCTAAACATAGCATGAAAATGGAGCTGCACTGTATCCTGACTTGGACCCCAAACATAGCATGAAAATGGAGCTGCACTGTATCCTGACTTGGACCCCAAACATAGCATGACAATGGAGTTGCACTGTATCCTGACTTGGACCCTAAACATAGCATAAAAATGGAGCTGCACGGTATCAGGTTTATCAGCTAGCTTGCTTCCAAATCATTAAAATAATTACCTGGATAATTAGGTTTCATATTTATAACCTGTGTTTCTTAACACCTTCAAACAAAATAAACCCCTCAAGAAAAGTCTTTTTACTAACTGACTGCTGAAATTTAATGTAAACCTTTGTTATATTTAAATCTGCTAGGAATCGGTTTCAAAATGAGCTACAATTTCTCATTAAAACATGTAATACGCACAATATATCACTGTTCCTGATACAAATAGACAACAACCTTGAAGCAAATAATACCTGGACGTATTTGCAGAACATATACATCAGCAGTTCTGGCTGATAGTTTTGTTTTTTAATCGCACACATACTTAAATATGGTGTATTTATGACTCTACTCAAAGCTTTCATAATTGATGCATTAAGATGAGAGTAAAATCTTTTAACATATCTTGGCATCAAGAACTGATACATTGTGGGTAGTAGAGTGTTGAGTAGGTAATGTGATGATGATGATGATGATGATGATGATGGTAGTGATGCTGATTCAAATTGGATTTATGTTCTAGAAATAGTGAGGATTACTGTATGGACAATTTTTTTAATATGAATTCAGCCACAAAATCAATGAAAAACATCCCATACAAAAATTACTGCTTTTTCAGTTAAACATTGTACATATGTAATTCTATGACAGTCAGAAATCAATGATAAGACGGAAAATGTTTTACAGAGTTAGATAAATGATATAAACTCGGACAAGTCTGGGAGTTAAGTGCAGACTGATCTGGTTGAGCACTGGATGTACAAATTGTTTTCCAATTAATTTTCAATTAGCACATAGTTGATGAGGAGACGCATCATTTCTACATCCATATAGCACCATTATCCACGCCAATACCAATGTACTAATATGTGTAACAGAAATAGCATTCTCAATGAATAAAAAATTACAATAAATCTTGTCTCAGTTTTATTAGTTTTATATCTTCAAGTATATACTTCACAACCCCTGTGGAGAAATAATTTGTGAAGCCAATTTATGAATCAAGAGCTTGAAAGCCTGCAGAAAACTAAGCTAGGCAGACCTGGCTAATCTGGATACCCTCCAAACAGTTGTAAAATGTAATATGTATATATATATGTTGCGATATATACTACGGATTCTTTGACTCTTTGCGCACATTGAACTGAAAGAGAACAAGCCACAACTGCTTGTGATGATGCCAGAAATTTCAGATTTTGTAGTTTGATCCTACATTTTTTTCCACTTTCACTGCCAATGTTTTGCAGCATGCGAGTACTTTCTACACAAATAATAGGTATGCGATACATGTTAAGTTGGACTATTGAAGATATATCAGAATGCAATAGACATTAATAAGATGAGAGGCACCGATAACCTGTAAATGTATTTACTGGTAAACCAAAGGTACTGTCATGCATCTGGTTGGCAACATCTCTGGATTTTATTGGCAGTTAACACACTTGAATTTAATGTTCCATTCAAGTAAGACTCTACCTGTCAAAGTCTGAATTAAAAAGATGCGTACAAAAGACATTGCTGCCCTAACTTTGACATTTTTGAGCTTGACTTTCGAAGATAAGGACAAACCTATATGCCTTCACCTCAAAAGTTTATTCAGGTTTAACATCCCACCTACTAAAGTTCAGTAATTAAGTTTTTGAATTTGTCTAAATGAGGCAGATGTAGTGCTGCCTCACTACAATATCAAGCTATAAACAAGTGGCATGGTAACCACACCCAGTCACATATCCTAACATTGGGCCAACCAGACCTGGATTACCTTGCCAAGTACAAATCAACCCAAAAGTCAGGGGACACTGTAATTCAGATACATGCAGAGGAGGCAAACAAGGGAAGAAAAAAAATGGTAGAACTAACTATATTGGACTCAAAATGAAAATTCAACATTGACTGAAATCTAACAGAGAAACCTTCCATATAATGGAATAAGACACAAAGGTTCATAAAATCATTAAGGTACATAAAACTGGAAGGTATAATGATACTTTTAAACTCATCATAATACACCTGTAACTCATCATAATCAGAAGAACTTGGGGTCAAGGCCATTTGAAGGTCAAGGTCACCTGGTGTATGCAACTTGGAAGTTTGGCAGATGTAGGTGGAAGAACTACCATGTTATGGTCAAGGTTAAAGTTTCATGACAAAATGAGACAGACAGACAAACAAACAGTCTGACCAAAAACACTATGACCCCTGATCCATCAATATGGGAGCATAAAAAAAGCAAGTAAAACTTACTAAAGTGATGAATTATTTATGCTGTATTTGAATTCTTAGGCATGCTAAGGCGAGTATTAAAGAACCAAATGTTTATTTGCCTGGCCTGAAATGTCTGTCTGAAACATTTTGCTTTTCTATCTGAAGAATGAAGAATTAATGATACAAACACAATTCAATTTCCATACAGACTTTTGAGGCATGATTTGGTGAGTACTATAAGAAGCCATTATTTATTTGCCTGGCCTGAAATGTCTGCTTTTATCACGTATCGACACCATCCTTTCAGTTGGCATATATGTCACTTTTCCTTTCAACACCTTTTATCATCTATATCATAAGCTACAAATACCTCACACGTTTCATAGATAGATTTCAAACCATGGCTATTAAAATCCACTTTAGTCTGCTACTATCTCCCGTCCTACTCTCCAACCCTGTGGGTGATGTCTGTTTCTGGATATATCAAGAAACATCAGTCTCTACCTTGACAAATCTACACCATCTTATAGTAAAATAGCAGAAACTGGAAGTTATACAACACTGGTTCTCCAGCCTGAAGACTGGTTGATAAGGCAATTAATCATGCCGACATGATCTTCAGTAAATAGTTAATCTGACACATTTGATGATTCCATCCATCATCGTATGTCATATTTATACAGTTATCCCAACCTGCCAATCTATATGAGGCTTTGAAATTCAATAGTCCAGCTTGTTTGTTCATCTCAAGTTTTGCTGGTAATCAAACCCTCATCAGGCTAAAGAAACAATTTTTTTTTCATGAAAAAAGAATGCAATTTCAGTTGCATTAATCATTATTTTTTCATACACTAACAAAATAAATCATTAGAACAAACTTAGTATATAAACTGACATCCAAAGATTTATGAGCTGCATAACCTTGCAAGGTACTGGTAATTAATTTGGCTGGGTTAGGTTTAATATTTCATCAACTATATTTTAGTCATTTTGGGACTTTGTCTACATGATATTCATAATGCTATGCTGTCTTACTGCAATATCACATTGTGGACAAGTGACACGATACCAAACCATTATTCTGACACCACGGAAACAAGTTCTACAACTACCCATATATGCTGGGCTCCAAGCAAGGGAGATAGATATACCAGTACTATTTCAAATGATTCTAATATGTTGCAGCCGTGGATCAAACCTTTGACCTCTGGGTTATGTTTAATTACTTCACCAATCAGACTGGCAATCTGTTGTACAGTAAAACACATTATCATTTTCCTTGTCAAATCATTGATATAAATCATAGTTTAAACCATAAAATTAATTTCTTTTACAACAATTGGACAGAAATCACTCATGAAAATTTTTTCTCAATGGCACAGCTGGTACATGGCCCAGGCATAGTCGTTAAAAGTTTGTTTTTCCCTGAAGCTTGTTGCAAAACCAAAATGTATAAAATATCAATCATAAACCTGAATGACTTTCATACTTTTGGGTTGTCCTTCATGCATTCATGCTAACAGAGAGAAATAACTTATTACCCCAACACTAAGAGGCAAATATCTTAATATATTTTGAAAACAGAATGCATATATTTCATAAGACAAGTGACCCATAAACAGACAGCATAAAACAAAACTTTTTTACTTAAAGTTTCAGAACTTCAAGGAACTATCAAAATTCTTAGATTATCTTCAGAAAATTCCTGAAAGTGACCCAAATCCAGGTCACACTTGTGACCGCAGACAGATCCTGGTCAGATTGCCCACAGATATGGTCTGTATACAGCTAGAATTCTCCAGCTATCTGCTTATACAGACTCCCTGTCTGCATTACAGGGAAACTGGATTCATTTAATAACTTACACCTGAATAAATTTGAAAACCGTATCAATTTTGTAAACATTTGGCACAGCATTCCTTTCAGTGCTTTTTTTTATTAAACACATTTTAACTTTATCAAACTTTTACTCTTCTCTCTCTGGAATATCAGTCTTTAAATAACAATTTTTATGAATTCACGACTAGTTCCTTGGCAAAAGTAAATCATTATTTGATTATTAACTTTTAAACAAGAGATTTCAAAGATTAAAATGCTCCAACTTCATTCATATCTTCGATGTCATTCAAATCTCTAGGGTTATCTTCAACTGACATGGCATTACTGTTTACATCATCTCCATTGCAAAAGAGTGTTTCTTCTATCTGCGTTTCAGCTAAAATATTTTGGTCTTAATCTAAGACAGGTCCCCTTATTTTAGATTTTATGTTCAATGCATTGCAAGTGTTTGGGTATGAAATAACAGGAGAGAAGTGTGAACTTTGCAAACCTTTACAGGACCTTTATATTGCACTATTAACAAAAAATGTACATTAAACAGAAGGAAACAGTTGATAAACACACAAGGTACTTTTCACACGCAAGTATTTCTGTATCATACCAACACTTGAACAATTAATAGACTCTTGAGTTTGCATCATCACATGGTCCTTGAGCAATATCTCCTATACCAGATACCGGTACTTGTCTTTTGTAAAATGTTTGTACAGCAGTATCTATATTTGACTCTTATATAAGTATCTATATTTAACTATTGTACAGCAGTATCTATATTTGACTCTCATAAAGATTTATCTATATTTAACTATTGTACAGCAGTATCTATATTTGACTCTTTATATAAGTATCTATATTTAACTATTGTACAGCAGTATCTATATTTGACTCTTATAAAGATTAATCTATATTTAACTATTGTACAGCAGTATCTATATTTGGCTATTATGTAGATTTATCTATATTTAAGTCTTGTATATCACTCTTGTATATCAGTATCTATATTTGACCATTATATAGATTTATCTATATTTAACTCTTGTATATCAGTATCTATATTTAACTTTGTATATCAGTATCTATATTTGACCCTTATATAGATTTATCTATATCTAACTCTTGTATATCAGTATCTATATTTGACCCTTATATAGATTTATCTATATTTAACTCTTGTATATCAGTATCTATATTTGACTCTTGTATACAGATTATCTAATTTGTATTGTACAGTATCTATATTTGACCTGTTTACAGATATCTACATTTACGTATGTAACAGTATCTATATTTGACTGTTATAAGTATCTAATTTACTTTGTATTCAGAGTATCTATATTTGATCTTTTTTATGTAGTTTATCTATATTTGACTCTTGTATATCAGTATCTATATTTGACTCTTGTATATCAGTATCTATATTTGACTCTTTATAGGTATCTATATTTGACTCTTATAATGATAGAATAATCTGCATTTTATTATCATATAGAATTATCTACATTTGACTATAATACAAAATTATCTATATTTGACTATAATACAAAATTATCTGTATTTGACTATCACACAAAATTATCTATATTTGACTATAATACAAAATTATCTATATTTGACTATAATACAAAATTATCTATATTTTACTATCATATAAAATTATCTATATCTGACTATAATATAAAATATCTATATTTGATTATAATACAAAATTATCTATATTTGACTATAATACAAAATTATCTATATTTGACTATAATACAAAATTATCTATATTTGACTATATACAAATTATCTATATTTGACTATAATATAAAATTATCTATATTTGACTCACATACAGTATCATCTATACTTAACCTTTAAACAAATTCAAAGATCTTGATGGCAAGCATGTAGTCAATGATTTAAACTGGATAACAACCCACAAAGGAAGGTACCACACAAAACTCTAGATTGAAACAAAGCTCAAGCAGACAAAGTTAAGTATTCAATCATTTATTGGCCCATAAACATATAAACGGAATAATGAATACTGATACTGAACATCAAGCAATAAGTAGATAAGTAGACAGAATAAGTCAGGGATCTGATAAAATTCATCTTCAGAAAAAAAACCCAAAAAAAACAGTTACTTGCAAGCTGCAAACAAGCTTCTTTTACTGTTGGTATAAATAGAAATATGGTTTCCATAGGAAAGCTTTGAAACGGCTTCCTAAAGGGATGCCAGGAAAGCTAATGGCTTGTTTCAAATGAACCACATTGGCTTTCATATATGAATGTCAGTGTCATAAAGGCTTGATGAGGCAAATTTAGCCATTAAAAAGTTACTGGTCTATCCATTAAAAAGTCACTGGTCAGCTGTGGTGAATGATATATAAGAAACTTTGATTCCAACAGAAATATCCACATGTGTGAATGATAAACATTTCCACATGCTTCTGTGTTTTTTCTTCTTAAATGATTCTAAAATATTCTTTTTATCTCTAACTTATCAATACAATAAACAAATGTACATGAATAATGTACAGATTTGATTGTACATGAGCATGTCAAAATAGGTCAAGATTACAAAGATCATTAAAAAAAATTAAGATCCTTTATTCAACTAAAAGTTCATATGCCAAAAAACAAATTTATTTTAGCTTTCATTTTTCTGTAATATGTTATATAATCCAAAAGTCAAGTACTGAACTCCAATACATTATAGGTATTTACATTAGCAGAGGTAACATCAATATATCCTTCCTGGCACAAAATTTTGGCCCCTCATTGGGTTTGAGTCCTGGTCTGGTCACCCAATGTGAGGAAGCCTCCAAATGGGTCTATCCAGCAGCGCATTCTGTAGCTGCTAACGGTGGCTCAGGCCAGCTAACAGTCGTGAGTTGGATCCCTGCTTGCATTCTCTACACTTCAATATAACAGGGGTGCAAAAGTGCAAACGCTCACATTAGCAAGTGTTAACAGTAACTGTATGTGGGGCAGGTGCCCTGTACATTCTTCTTTCCCCACTTTGATTGGCTGGATGTCTCTATATATACTTACGCACTGATGATTAACTTTAACCCCTTACCTCATGAATATTCATATATCAAATTTTGACTTGATGAATATTCATTAACTTAAAAAGTATATGAACAATGGAAATTTCTTTGCTTTGTGGACTGTGTAGAATCTGAACTACAATATTGTATAAGCAAACAGAGGAAACCCTGATCAGACAGCTCCTGAGCTATATCGGCTCTATTTGCGAGTGCGTCAAATTGATGTCTATATTAAGTAAAGCATTAAAATGAAAGTATGTCTTGATTAAATTTTCCAATAAATAAGATTTTTTGTTTTGTGAACATAAGGGACTCAACCAATTAATCAGACCTTTGAAATAAGAAAAATGAAACTATTCACAATACATAATTTGCAATAATGAATTTTGCTCAGCACACTCAAAAATATTCAATAAGTGAACTGCACCAGGTACAATTTTAAAACTGCAATTTAATTAGAAAGTGTAAAAAAAATCCACTTTCTATTTTATTTGATTAGAAAAGACACCCATGAGCAGTTTCTTCTCTTTGTGGAGGTATCAAAAGCTCTTCAATAATAAAGTATCAAACCCATATGATAGCTTTCTTTCCCCACTTTCACACGTTGAGTACTCCCAGGTGTGAAATAGACACTGTATCCATCACTGGAACCAGTCCCTCTTTATTTCAAGATTTTGTTCCATCCATCACTCAAGTGTTACCTGACTGTTTACAAAGGATGCAAGTGGCAGGCACTCTAATCCCACCTGTTCAGCAGTTCAGCAATTTTATTTTATGCATATGAATGACAAAACTAAGCTTTCAATAAAGGAGTTTAACCCTTTCCCTCATATAGACTCATTTTGATGCACTCAATAGGTACCACATAAAGCCTGATCTGCAGAAAGCCAAACTGAAACCTTACCAAATTTAATTGTAAAATCCTCATTACCAGACCACTGAGGAGCAGCGAACAGCATAAAACCTGATCAGCCTTCGAGTTACTCGCAGGCTGATCTGGTTTTATGCTGTTCGCATAGGTCTTTTCATGGTATCCTCTATGAGGGAAAGGGTTAATAACTTGGCCACACTGTCCACATTTCACACCATAAACTTCCATAATTATACTTATCTATATTAGTTTTTTTATTTTTTGTATCAGTGACCTTAGTTTAAACTTTATTTTTTAATGTCAATTGGGAAGCAAGTTCTTAAAACTTATACTAATCCCTCTCAACAGCTCCTGATTTGAACCAGTGCACGAGGGAAGGCTATAATTTTTGTTTGCCCCTAACGGGAATCAAACCCACAACCTTTGGATCCACAACTGGATGTTACCACTGGACCACAGCTTCCATAACAGTGACCTTGACCCTACTGATCCCAAACACAACCACAAACAACCTTTAACTTTAGTGATACTTAGGGACTGTTTCAAGAAAGTTTTATCTGGAGAACCATTTTATCAACGGTAGGAAGCACAGATCCATACAACACTGCAGGTACAACATCCATGATTCATATATTGCCTCCTTTTTTACAACATGAAGCAAGGACATGTAACTTATGATACAGAATTGGACCATATTTTCTGGCTGATCAGGATTAACCCTTTCCCTCATATAGACTCATTTTGACGCACTTAATAGGTACCACATAAAGCCTGATCTGCAGAAAACCACAGTTAAACCTTACCAAATTTATTTACAAAATCCTCATTTCCAGACCACTGAGGAGCAGCGAACAGCATAAAACCTGATCAGCCTACGAGTTACTCACAGGCTGATCTGGTTTTATGCTGTTCGCATAGGTCTTTTCATGGTGTCCTCTATGAGGGAAAGGGTTAATATAAGATAATGCAAAAGTCTTTTTCATCATTTTTTTCCTTTAATGAACAATCAAGGTGCTTATTTAAAAACAATTTCAACAGATGAGTTAGAAGCAAACAGTATAACCTGCGCTAATCTTCATAATACTTGCTGGCTGATCTGGTTTTATACAAGTTAAATAACTCAATTAAGCATGTATATGGACTCCAGGGTCATGGTTAGCCACTTTTAAGTATTAACAAGATATTTACACCAAGTGGGTAAACAGATATTTTTTCTCTCACATGTTGAACATTTACTTTTCCTTTTACCACCTGCATGGATATTATGCACCAAAACTAGATTGAAAAATTGAACCCTCAGGTCAAAATATCCCTTTCCCTCATAGAGGACACCATGAAAAGACCTATGCGAACAGCATAAAACCAGATCAGCCTGCGAGTAACTCGCAGGCTGATCAGGTTTTATGCTGTTCGCTGCTCCTCAGTGGTCTGGAAATGAGGATTTTGTAATAAATTTGGTAAGGTTTAACTGTGTTTTTCTGCAGATCAGGCTTTATGTGATACCTATAGAGGGCGTCAAAAGGAGTATATATGAGGGAAAGGGATATTAAATACTGAAATGAAAACTTACCAACTGTTAATACTTATCAGTTGAGGAAAGTGTTAATCTTATCATTTCACAGCTGTAAAAAAAATCTTCCAATACTTCTATGATAACCTTTAGTTCCTATTATGTTCCAATATGAAAGAAAATATTTTGGATTTTCTTTTCTATCAAAAACCCTACTGATGGTCCTGGTAATCAATATTATTGCGAAAAACATACATAATTTCTAAAACTAGAACAACCCATACATAGTTTCTAAAACTAGAACAGTCACTTAAGTTGATTAATACCCCTGCAGTCCACTTTACATTGTGATGTGACAAGCGTGATTCTTATATTATTTCCCATTTTTGTGAAGCAGATGTTAAGCAAGAGCAGATTTTTTCAATTTTGAGTAGCGAAAAACTTACTTTCATGAAACCGGGCCTAAAAGTATTTCAAATTCAGAAGTTAAGTGAGAGGCAAGACCTGAGTCCCATTAAGCCCAATTTAAGTACATTTGTGAGCCCATGTGTGCACTACATTAGCCTGTTCACCATTGTCTATTGTGGGACTGTCACAAGGGTACCTGATGTAATAGGGAACCATTACCTGCGGATCATTGTATAACACTACCAGGTACACGGGCAATTGTTCGGGGTCAACACCTGTCAACCCAGGGGCTCTGAAACCAAGGTAGTGCTGTTAATTGCACCTCATCAATGACCTCTTCAGATTTTTTCTGAAGATGATTTGCCCCATAAATCAGCACCATGATGGCTCAATTCAAATACAACTCCAACATTTTCATCAATTTCAAATCAGGTCACGCTAATTTCACATTATTTGTTTTTTCAAAAGAATCAATTTACATAATTGCTTACAATAAAATCAATCCTCTTTTTGTAAACCAGTGAAACTGTAGCCGGGAATATCTACAAGACTTCCTGCCATAAATAACAACCCCTAGTATTGTTTTCACTTGTTTTCTTCTACTATATACAATTAAGTCATCATATATACTAAACATCCTTCCTTTTTCTTTACAAAAATAGATTATTAGCATCTTATCCTTATTCCATAAGAAAGAAAAATGATATTAAATTACCAATTTAGCAATTTAAGTCTTCATTTCTTTTTTTCATCACAAACAGAAACACATAATTGAGTACACATACACAATAAAAAGACAGATGTATTCAATGCCATTTCATTTAGGAGCAAGAATCAATTAAGGTAAATCTAAGACAGGATATAATAATGATGTCGTTAAGAAGAAAAAAATATCTAGGCCCCATATCATTTAAAAAGCATATGTTTAGTAATAAAGCATTTATAAGACATCTAGTTTGAAAGAAGACAAAGGATCTAGCTGACCAGATATTGTACAGGTGATCCTGAGGGGAGATGAATTTCATGGAAATTACCTTTACCCAAGACATATTCAACAGAGATGGGAAATCTTGTCAAAAAGGAAAAATTTAAAAAAACCTTAAATTTAAAAAACCATTAAAAAAATCTTTTAAGAACTATATTTCATTGGTTTATTTCAAAAATTCTTTAAAATCATGATTTAAGTTCAACCAGTATAGAGAAAAACAACTCATTTTGAATAGTTATCATCAAGCAGGTATTTTTCTATTTTACATAAAACATTTATATTTCTTGACTTTTTTAATAAGTATCATTTTGGAATTTACTTTCATATATCTTGATAAGGAAAATGTTACATGCTTTTATGAGATTTAGACTAGTTGCCAATCTTTGTTGAATAGGTCTTTGGTTTACCACAGCAGTGCTAAGTATTTCCACATAACAATGTAACTTTCTAGTGTGTTTTCTAATTCAAAAATAACTGACAACCAAGGAAATTTCATCTAAGTGTCAAACATAAAAACAGACCTCAACCTGTAAATTGTAAGAGACCCATGGGTATTCTAATTTAAAAATAACTGACAACCACAGAAATTTCATCTAAGTGTCAAAACATAAAAGCAGAGCAACCTGTAAATTGCATGAAACCCTTGATATAATCTAAATTTTACTGTTGACTACCCTTAGCAGTCTGTACCATGTAAATGAAGAGAGATCACCGTAAAACTTCTTCCGATTTATTCTTACTTTTCTATGGTATACCACTGTAAAAAATGGTGTAAACTACGGTGTACCTGGTTAACCCATCATTTCTAACCATGGTATCCAGTGCAGTCACCTCTACAACAAATACTGCCATCTGCCCTATGCCCCAGCCCCGCCTTTAACACCCCCAGATGGCATTCCCATCCAATGTTTTTCCCAGTTAATCCACCTGGCAAGGTAATTAACACAGATAAAGACACAAAACTTACCTGTTTACAAGTCAGAACACATCCAAAAAGCCATAACACCTGATAGGGTTAATTCCCCTCCAAAAAATCAAACTGAATTTCAAAAGAATTGAAAAGTTGGTTATTGCTTTTTAGGCATGAGCATTTCTAAGTTAACACATCTCTCTTAATCCACTCATTCCTGATATGAGTAGAAAAGAAGCTTGCTCACAGATGATCGGTAGAAATAAAAAACATTTTTTTTTCTTTTCTCCATCGTTTATTTTAGTGAAGTCTTTGTTTATGACAAATAAACTCAGCAAGTATAGATCACACTGCACAGTAAAACACTAATTTTGTAAATGGCTAAGGGAAAGCAATTAAATATATTAAAACTAGATGTGGGTGTTCCTCAGAACACTTGTGTCGCCTGCATTTAAGCATGTTTGATGAAAGAATTGACTAGAAAATCGATCTTTTGACAAATTATTGATAAAGCATAATCTATTTTGTGAGGTACAAAATAACACCAAATCACACACACACACACACACATATATATATATATATATATATTTATATATATATATATTTTATTTTTTTTTTAAGGGGGGGGGGGGAAATAAAATATTCAAACAGTGCAATATGTAATAATTTTCTCGAGCACTTTTGACTATACAGTCTTCATCAGAGGAGTGTCAGAATGACTATGAATTCAAAACATTAACTGTAAGAAAAATTATGACGTCATTAAGCACTTATGACGTTAATTATATATATGTTGCAAGTTTGTAGTCATCATTATCATTATTGAGTTATCATTCTTGTGTACTGCATTCAGACCAATGAGATCTATGAAGTTTCAAGTCAACACCTCAAATACGTTTCGAGTTATGCCCCAGACAAAAATTAAGTCTGAAAATCAACAAAGGGAATAACTCAGAAAATAGAAAGTCAGGTTATCATTCTTGTGCACTGCACTCCCTCAATGTGATCTATCCATGTTTTAAGTTTCAAGGTGATACCTCAAATACTTTTTGAGTTATGCTCTGGACAAAAATAAAATCTCAGAATCAACAAAGGGTAATAACTCAGAAAATACGAAAGTCAGAGTTATCATTCTTGTGCACTGCACTCCACCTCAATGTGATCTATCCATGTTTTAAGTTTCAAGGTGATACCTCAAATACTTTTTGAGTTATGCTCCGGACAAAAATAAAATCTCAGAATCAACAAAGGGTAATAACTCAGAAAATACGAAAGTCAGAGTTATCATTCTTGTGCACTGCACTCCACCTCAATGTGATCTATCCATGTTTTAAGTTTCAAGGTGATACCTCAAATACTTTTCGAGTTATGCTCCGGACAAGAAAGTGTGACGCCGACGACGCCGACGACACCGACGACACCGACGACGACGACGACGCCGACGACGACGACGACGACGACGACGACGGACAAAGTGATCCCTATGTGTCTGCCATGCTATGAAGGCGACACAATAATAATGGTTATCATCTAAGCAGGTGACCATGCGTCGTTAGATGTAATACATGTATACATACGTAGATGGTTAAAAATCAAAGTCAATGACCATCTGTAAACGAGCTGCTTTAAGCCTTCTCTTCCATCAACTTTTTCTTCTTGCAAATTTTTCTCGATGATTCAAAGAATCATGCCTCCTAGTGCCATGGACTTGGACACATAGCCAATAATCAGCAATCTCTATCACCAAACCAACTCCCCCATCTAGTTCCTTTCTGAACCAAATGACAGTTTTCTTCCTTATTTCAAGTTTTCTAAAAACACTTATTATGTCAGCAAGCTTACCCCTCCCCCTACAATACCACACTGTCCTAGTTCACCTCACACACTCTAAAACAGCTATCAATCCTTTCTCAGTAACAATGACCTTGACCCTACACACACAAATTACAATTTTATAACACTCAAGAATTCTTCCAAAACTGTACCAGTGCCTGGATTGGGTAGTGGTAACATGCCGATCGCTTCTCACAATGTGTCCCGGGTTCCATTCCTGGTCACATACGTGAGAGGGTACAGTTTTCGCCTGTCCAGACAAGTGGGTTTTCTCCGGTTTCCTTTCCCCCACAATAATGACCACAAACGCTGCCAGCAGGGGCACCATGAGTGATTTTGTTTCATAATCGATGTAAAATAAATAAAGTTAAAAGAAAAGTGAAGCTTTTGATTTCGAGTCCATATATGCCATTTGTCTTATACAACACAAAGTAATGGATCTTTAGATTTACAAAAATTAATAATGGGAAAGGATAAGATGTGATGGGACAGGACTGGACTCAGTAAGACATTGCTTTGCTGCCATTCAACTTATCTTTCAATCATTCAGTCATATAAACATAACAATTATAAGAGAGGGACAAGTCTGATAGCAATTAGAAACTAAATTAAGACAATAATAGTATTTATGAAATTCTGACATTTTTTTTTCAAAGAAGTTAATATAGTATTTTGTACTGTAAACACTTGTGAAAATAACGCAAAAAAAACATATATAGCTTTTAATCATAATGCATATTTAAAGAGCTATAATGCCTGATGGATGGGCCTTTGCATTCTTCTCTCCTTGAAATTGCTTATATCAGGATATACAGACTAATCTATGCTCTTGACATTTCATATTATACCCTGAGAGTATATTTGACAATTGTCCATTAGTGACTCTACGAAGTATACAAATTTTGAAATACTGAACACCCTAGCTCCACTTTTAATACAATAAACATATGACGTAAGCCTAAAATAAACTAATTTCTGTGGGTCAAAAATCAAATCAGCTGATTCGGAGAAATTATCTCAAAGTCTTATATCTCAGAGAAATGAAATAAATAAAGTCACCTGCTTAAACTCTTTTTGCAAAGAAAAGTAATCAAGAAAGAAAAGAAAGATCATACTAACACCTGGGATTATTTACAATGAAGGAGCAATTCTTGCTGATTTTACATTGATCTTATACAATCAAACTCCAGGTGTGGTGAGAGCCTGATTGCGTTAACGAGAAATTCTGCTGATTCTTAGTACTACACTTTCAGTTTTGTTTTTACATTTAAGCATCACATAGTTTCTAAATAAAAACTTGTTGAAATAGTACCGTTTCAACAACTATGACCTATCAGCTTGACCTTGACTTTAGTGTCACATAATGTCATCTCGCACTTGTTGATATTATCAAAGTATGACTCAGCCCCAAGTTCTTGAAAATACTGAAAATCATATTCAAACTCAGAACGAAGTATGATAATCATGCACAACTTAGTTTGATCAATGAGCCGTGTTAAAAAAACATGTATCTTTTAAGCACATTTTCACAGCTAAGTGTAATTCTGTACTGAATTATGCTCGAGACAGTTTTTAAGAACACCCAAATTACTCAGACTTAAGTTTTAGCATGAATTTTGAGTGAGGGTCAGGACCAAGGACTCAGGGGATACAGAGTGGACTAGATTATAGAGGACAGACAGGCAAACAAACAATTAATACAACAAACTAGAGCTGTTTCTAAGACAGTGTGCTCAACTATTCTGCCATATATATTAGTTTTACCAAATTCAGTTGCACTCAAAACTTTAACCAAAACTTCCATGTTCAAAAGGGGGACATAAATTACAATAAATTCAGTCAAGAGTTATCTATCTTGTTTGTTTAATGCCCCTAAATACCATACTGAAGTATTAAATTAATAAGCATTAAATCAATAAGCATAGTTGGTTCCTAAGATATATGCATAATAGTGAAGCTGCATGCAAAATTTTAACCATTGCATTACACTGACACTGGCTTGGAGGGGGCCACCAATGCTGAGCGGCTACAGTTGTGGACTACAAATCTCTCAGTCCCTCACCGCTGTGGGTTCGAATCCCGGGACTTGGGATTTTTCATGTGAAGAAGCCTTCCAGCTGGCTTGCGGTAGGTCGGTGGTTCTACCCGGGTACCTCTGTGTACTTGGGGTCTTCCTCCACCTGTAATTAGCTGGACATCGCTATATAAATGAAATACTATCGCAGCTATGGTAAACCCCAATACAACAACAACAATTGGCTTGGATAATTAGGATAGCTTGATCTCCTTATTCTTTGAAAAGTCAAGCAAAAAACACTGCCCACAGGTTCTGTTCATTACTAACAAACTATGAAAGCAGCAAATAGAGCTATAATCAATAGAATAAATGATGTGAGAAAAAATAAACTTTAAATAGCGCCTTGCATACTTGTGTCATTAACCATAACAATAGCCTGTAATTGGAAAATAATTTTTTGATTGCTGGCACAGAAAATGACAAGTCAATCAATGATTTTGATGGTTCAAGAAGGGTCGGCCATGCTGGATGGTTCTCTTTGTTGGCGATAATTTATTTTGTGCTCTGCCATACATAATGAAAAACAGCACAAATAGTGAACATAAAACTTCAATGTTTAATTGCATCACCCTTTGTGTGCATCATAATTTATGATGCAATAAACAGAAGGTACGGCGTTTGGAAAAGAATTAATTATTTTGAAAATAAAGATTATTAAGATAATTTTAGCGTTATCACTACTTAACCATTTATGGGCTGCTTATCTTGTTTGAGTCACATGACAGAGTCAATCCTTGATCTTCATTCAACACAATGTCAGCCTCCAACACAAAAGAGTAATTACAAAATGGAGTCTGGACCTTGAAGTATGAGATCAATATTTTAATGAAATCATTCAAATTGCGTGCTTCATGATCAATGCAGGAAGTGAGTGATGTCGATACTCCTTTGCAACATGATCAAAGTTTTGGGTTCCTTTTCAGTTTTACCATTTAAAAACAAATGGGTTTATTTTCATTACAGACCATATCTTATTATTGTCCTTGAATTCTGTAAAAAGAATGCTATGTCTCTTTCCTTTTTTCCCTCCTTAACCCTTTCCCTCATATAGACTCATTTTGACACCCTCAATAGGTATCACATAAAGCCTGATCTGCAGAAAACCACAGTTAAACCTTACCAAATTTAATTATAAAGTCCTCATTTCCAGACCACTGAGGAGCAGCGAACAGCATAAAACCTGATCAGCCTGCGAGTTACTCGCAGGCTGATCAGGTTTTATGCTGTTCGCATAGGTCTTTTCACGGTGTCCTCTATGAGGGAAAGGGTTAAACACAAACAATAGCTATGTGTTAGAGGCCAAGAAATAAACAAACATGACGCTTTTCTTGCAAATTGTTGGCCAAACTCTGGGATCTTATGGCATTTACTGAAAAAAAAAAAAAAAAAGAGCATGAAGGCAATATCACAACAAAAAGATTAAGTAAAAGCTGGACTGAATCATTGCTTAAAGCCCCCCCTCCCTTAGGAGACTACTGGCCAACCAGTTAGTTATTCAAATGCAATACCCTCAAATAGAAACCCTACAGGACATCCTTAGTCAGTCAATAAATCAATGCTTATTTCTGAGAAGAGATAGTAACACTTCATCCAGATTTTTCCTCATTATCTGGTTCCGTAAAACTTCAGATACCATCAGTTTAGTCTTTGGAGCACTTGAATCAGAGAAGAAATTGAAAGCCTCTTGTTTAATTAAGACAAAAAACATGAGCCATACATTATTGATGAAGACCTTGACTGTTCCAGTGTCGTCATGACACCTGGTACCTGGCCTCTCTGTATCAGGGCCAGCCATGCTCTAACATTTCTAGATTCCATTCTTAATTAATGATGCCATAATTGGCTAACATACTGTCACAGTGGCATGCCATTTCTCACTCTTGCTGTTGAAGATTATTGTTTATGGCAAAATTCAATAAAAGTGATCAGCCGGTGATACATGTGAATTAATCATTTGTCAAAGTCCAGAGTCATACAGACCTTAGTCTGCGATTCACTCAACTTGCTGTTCTGATTTTGTTTATTAAACAAATAGGCTTCAATTTCTGGCTCTGCATCTTACCAGCTGTGAACTTTTCTGGAACAGTAGGTCATCTTCAGATCAAAACATGCATAATATGTTTGTTTGTTGATAAAAAGGCAAAGTAAAAATCTGCAAAGTGATCAGAAGAACAGATTTTTTAAAAGAGTTTTAGAGAGGCACAACTGAAGATCTGGTAAAAAATTTATATTCATTTTTGTTGTTGTTGTTTGCATTGCTGTAATGTTCCACAAACAGTTTATCAATCATTTGGGGACTTAGTCTACTTGCACACAGATATAGTGCTTCCTGGATGTGATATCACACCATAAGCATCTGGCATGATACCACAGTCAGTCACATTATCCTGTCAACCAGTCCTGAAACTACCCTGATGCTCAGCTGCAAGGGAGGTATACCAGTACCAACTAATCAGAAAACAAGAAACGAGTCAAATGACACAAAACAAGGTTTTCAAGTGTTGCCCCAGGCAAGCAAAATTATTTTTAGTAACAGTGACCTTGACCCTATTTACCTGAAAATCAATCCCAATATTCCTCTTCCCATAAGGTATCTATTTACAAAACCTGATCATCATACCTCACTGCTAAAAGAAGCTATATGACGAAACGAAAAATCTATTTTTAGTTACAGTGATTATGACCGTATCATCCCTAAAACCCAATGCCATGAGGTATTAACCTACTAAGTATGACAAATGTATCTCTAACAGGAGATATTCAATGGAAATGGTCGCCTGCCCACCCAACCACATACCCCATTCTAATAACCAGGTTTTTTTGTTGGTTAAATCCTGGTTAAAACAACAACCTTTATGGCCAAGCTTGGCACAGTATATTATTAATTCAATTAGTCTCCATTACAAGACAAAGGTTTGTTAATACTGTGACGATGCGTCGTCACGGGTATAGGTACAATCTCTGACAAATGCGTCAGGGAGCCGACTCTTTGGCTTAGTGGTTAGAGCATTGGGTTATCACCCGGCGGACCGGGTTCGATTCCGGGCCAGGCCGTGTTTGTTACATTTGGTGTCAGAAGTGGGATAATGTCAACTGCCATACCGGAGTTGCCTTACCCACGCGTTTCCCAGGCCAAGTCTCAGGTCGAGACTTCTCGGAGGGGGAAGTAATGTGACGATGCGTCGTCATGGGTATAGGTACAATCTCTGACGACTGCGTCAGGGAGTCGACTCTTTGGCTCAATGGTTAGAGCAATGGGTTATCACACCGGCGGACCGGGTTCGATTCCGGGCCGGGCCGTGTTTGTTACATTTGGTGTCAGAAGTGGGATAATGTCAACTGCCATACCGGAGTTGCCTTACCCACGTGTTTCCCAGGCCAAGTTTCGGGTCGAGACTTCTCGGAGGGGGAAGTCATGTGACGATGCGTCGTCACGGGTATAGGTACAATCTCTGACAACTGCGTCAGGGAGTCGACTCTTTGGCTCAGTGGTTAGAGCATTGGGCTATCACGCCGGCGGATTGGGTTCGATTCCGGGCTGGGCAGTGTTTGTTACAATACAGACAGGAACTGTTAAGCTTAACAGACAGTAACAAATATATTAATCATGTTTGTTTGTTTATTGGGTTTAACGTCTCACTCGGTCATTTGGAGACAATGTCTACTTGAGAAAGATATAGTGCTGCCACACAGCCGTATTACGCCGTAGACATGTATGATACCATACCCAGTCACATTATCCTGACACTTGGCCAACCAGTTATGGAACTAACCTTATATGCTGAGGGCCAAGCAAGGGAGCTATACCAATACCATTTTTTACGACTTTGGTATGTCACGGCCGGGGATTGAACCCACAACCTCCTGATTCTGGGATGGACACTCTAACCACTCAGCCACCATTACCAGCATATTAATCATGTATTTGTTCTTGAATTCAACCACTACCCAACCAAATTTTAGTAACATAGCTAGCAACCTGTAGAGGAAGATATGAATGAACTTGGGTACCCAGGTAAAACCAGAAATCTGCCAAATGGAAAGCTTCCTTACATGCTAAATGACCAGACCTGGATTCAAATCTACATGGGTAAAACTTCTGCAAATAATTCATCTAAGGCATAACTATGAAAAAACAATAAAGTATAATATTACGATTATTAAACAAGTTATTGAAACTTATAATAATCACTTTCGCTGGATCTGCTGGCGGCGTCTGTGGTCATTATTGTGGGAGGAAACCGGAGAACCTGGAGAAAACCCACATGTCTGGATAGGCAACCATTGCACTCTCTCATGTATGTGACCAGGAATTGAACCCAGTACACATTGGTGAGAAGTGAGGCACGTTACCACTATGCTATCCAGGCATAAGATCAAAACTCCTAGATTGATATTATATAAGATAGCATGTCAAGATTAATTCTTGCATTCTGAACCACAAAAAAAATCTGAAAGTAACTAGAACTATCACTGAAGGTGATTCATACCCCCACCCCCATCTTTGACACAGGATGTATTCACATGACACATAAAACGAATGTTCACACATAGGATTTGGGCTTATAAGCATACCAAAAAAAAATATTATCACTAAAGGTGATCAATACCCACACCGGAAGTCTGTCATGTGTAGGAATACAGTTTCAAAAGTTTGCGTGAGTGTAAGACTACATGTATGTAAGGTTTAAAGTTAGTGTGAGCAATGGTTCAAAAGTTTTGGACAATGCTAAAAAGTTTTAACAGACAGACAGATAGACAGAGAGACACACATACAGACACACAGAAGAAAACAATTTGCCCCCCAGATCTGTAGCTGAGGAGAATAAAAATGCAGTCTAATTATGGTTCACATCCATATTTATTGTTGCAAAAACCTGTCTTTAAGAATTTACATTGTGGTTTTCTTATGCACTACACTTCCTCTCATCAAGATCAATCTACATATGAAGTTTCATCAACCTAGCTACTTTAGTATTGGAGTTATGCTCTGGACAAAATCAAAAGATTAAAAATGACAAAGGGCAATAACTCCTTTCAAAATACATGCAGAGTTATGGTTCTTAGGCACTGCACTTCCTCTCATGAAGGTCATCTACATATGAAGTTTATCAACTAGTACTAGTTTTGGAGAAATGCTCCGGACAAAATCAAAAGACAAAAATTAACAAAGGGGAATAACTCCTTTAAAAAGCATGTAGAGTTATGGTTCTTATGCACTGCACTTCCTCTCATCAAGTTCAATCTACATATGAAGTTTCATCAACCTAGCTACTTTAGTATTGGAGTTATGCTCCGGACAAAATCAAAAGAAAAAATACAAAGGGAATAACTCCTTTAAAAATACATGAGAGTTATGGCTTAGCACTGCACTTCCTCTCATAAAGGTCATCTACATATGAAGTTTATCAACTAAGTACTAGTTTTGGAGAAATGCTCCGGACAAAATCAAAAGACA
Source organism: Solen grandis (assembly GCA_021229015.1). Lineage (NCBI taxonomy): Eukaryota > Metazoa > Mollusca > Bivalvia > Adapedonta > Solenidae > Solen > Solen grandis. The sequence continues at coordinate 83,387,577 of CM037778.1, forward strand.
AAAATTAACAAAGGGGAATAACTCCTTTAAAAAGCATGTAGAGTTATGGTTCTTATGCACTGCACTTCCTCTCATCAAGATCAATCTACATATGAAGTTTCATCAACCTAGCTACTTTAGTATTGGAGTTATGCTCCGGAAAAAATCAAAAGATTAAAAATGACAAAGGGCAATAACTCCTTTCAAAATACATGCAGAGTTATGGTTCTTGTGCACTGCACTTCCTCTCATCAAGATCAATCTACATATGAAGTTTCATCAACCTAGCTACTTTAGTATTGGAGTTATGCTCCGGACAAAATCAAAAGATTAAAAATGACAAAGGGCAATAACTCCTTTCAAAATACATGCAGAGTTATGGTTCTTAGGCACTGCACTTCCTCTCATGAAGGTCTATCTACATATGAAGTTTGATCAACATAAGTACAGTAGTTTTGGAGAAATGCTCCGGACAAAATCAAAAGACAAAAATTAACAAAGGGGAATAACTCCTTTAAAAGCATGAGAGTTATGGTTCTTATGCACTGCACTTCCTCTCATCAAGATCAATCTACATATGAAGTTTCATCAACCTAGCTACTTTAGTATTGGAGTTATGCTCCGGACAAAATCAAAATATTAAAAATAACAAAGGGCAATAACTCCTTTCAAAATACATGCAGAGTTATGGTTCTTGTGCACTGCACTTCCTCTCATCAAGATCAATCTACATATGAAGTTTCATCAACCTAGCTACTTTAGTATTGGAGTTATGCTCCGGACAAAATCAAAAGATTAAACATGACAAAGGGCAATAACTCCTTTCAAAATACATGCAGAGTTATGGTTCTTATGCACTGCACTTCCTCTCATCTAGGTCTATCTACCTATGAAGTTTCATCAACATAGGTACAGTAGTTTTGGAGAAATGCTCCGGACAAATATTTGTAGACCAACCGCCGGACCAACGGACCGACCGACCGACCGACCGACAGGGTGACTCCTATATACCCCCCCAAATTTCATTTGTGGGGGTATAATAAATACTCCTGATATTAGCAATGTTGAAAAAAAATGTTCTAGCAAGTGACATGGGATGCAGCATGCATGATTGAAGTTTGGACCCTAAATCTCATTTAAAATTTAAACCATATTAAAATTCAATTTCAGATTTGAAGTGAAAATACAGGCCTGCTATTGTATTTTGAACACATGACATAGTGTCATCCCAAACCCAGTTGTTCTCTTTAACACAGCTTTAAATATTTGTATAAAGTCAGCACAGTCTCCAAATAGCTGTAAAACTCTTAGCAAGATGTAAAACTAAATCTTAAAAAAAATCCTGACATTGAGCCTCTTAGACCAGAAGTTTGAAGAAGCCAGTCACTTGATCCAGACGTGCAAAACCTTGGCACCATGGGGAATCCTTATTAATGGGTTTATAAAACTTAATGCCAAAACATTCAGGCTTGCCAAAGAAGACAACAGCCTTAATGTTCTGTGGCAAAGTTTAGTGTTGTTAGGGGAAATGAAGAATGTCTTGAAGCAGTTGAAGTCAAGAGTCGCTTCTTCCTGTCGCTGTCATTGTAGACAAATATTTCTTGCCTTCATGTGAAAACAATCTTCCAAATTTCCATACATTGTCAAACCAACATTAAGCTACAAAAGGTGGATAGGAATGACAATATCAGATTTTGGTATATGGTTTCAGCTTGACAGCTTTATTGAAGTTGGCACACTTGTGGTTCATACTTATTTGAATTTATCAGATCAGTGAAGCATTGCATGAAATAGATATGTCAAATGTGTTTGTTTGTTTTACTTCAGCAATAAATACAGGACGGTAAGCTTTCAATGGTTTTTGCCTCATCTCCTTTCAAACTTCAAAAAAATTAACTGTCTCTGCTTTTCAAAGCAAAGATATTGAAAATGCAGCCAAATGTTTAAAACCAGGTTTTATATGGATTGCCAATGTGTTCATTTTATATGATGTAAACATTTGAAACACCTTTAAACAACTGCTCCTTTTCACAATTACAAACAAACCTTAAAAAGTTGTTTTGATTCATAGTTTCTCAGTTCCTTATAGCTCCTGGTGTAGAATGCAATAAAATAAACTTATTTCAATTAATTGAGTACTTATGGTAATGTAATACCAGTTTTATCAACAACAGTTTCCAAAACTCTTTACCTTTTCAAGAATAAAGCACTTTCGTTAGGGATCCCCGTTAGTTTCACCATGAGATAGGGTCGATCTCCCTTAAACTTTCCGTCTTTGGTAAGAATCGCTCCATCTCAAATACGAACATTAACCGAGACAAGAGAAGTCAAGCAAAAAAATCTATCCAAACCACTGCAGCCTCTCAAAGGTCCATAAATCATTACATGTTACATATCTGCATAAAATCTAATACAAAATGGCACATTAATTTGACTTTTACACTATGATCAATACGTCTGAAGCCTTTTAAGGTACATTTCCCTCGTGAAAACACCAAGACTGGATTTCTGGGTTACTATTTCCGACCATAGCGTCAGGTTGTTAGAACTGGATAATACAGGCTTATTCCAACACTTCGTTATTCGGATAATGGAATTTTTTTTTTGTACAAAAAGGGTAGTTTTTATGGATAGACCAAAGAAAGGTAACATCTTTTAAGCATAATTGTTTGTTTAACCCTTTTCCTCATAGAGGAAACCATGAAAAGACCTATGCGAACAGCATAAAACCAGATCCTGCAGATCAGGCTTAATGTGGTACCTACTGAGTGCGTCAAAATAAGTCTATATGAGGGAAAGGGTTAATGGGTTTAATGTCATTTGTAGACAATGTCTTCTTGAGACAGATACAGTGCTGCCATATATATATATGTGGCATGATTCTAACCCAATCTCATTTTGCTGATATCAGTCCAACCAGTCATGGAACTACCCTTATATGCTGAGAGCCAGGCAAGGGAGCTATGTAACCAGCACCATTTTTTTTTTTCCACTTTGGCATGTTGCTTTTTTGTGGTGTGAAGCTGGTTCAACTGTCTTTTGTTTACCAGCATTCTAGTAAAGCAACACTAGTACTGTTGTTCCACTTTCATTTTTGTTTTTATCACAAAAAATGTTGTTTTCATTATATCAACAAATTGAAATTAGTGCACAGTTCTTAAAAATGTCAGTTATCAAGTAAGGAATTTCCAAATAGAACACACAATTTGGCACAGATTTATTCATTTATTCAAAGAATTAAAAGATAAAAGTGATACTTTACAACAAAAGTACAAGAAAATTCATAGAATTAATTAGGAAATATTTCTACTCTTTGTTACTTCTGGATGGATTCCATAAATGTTAAAAAGTATTTTGGCAATAATATTTATAATATTCAAGGACTCATATCAGTAAGTCCTAAATTTCAGTAGGTCCTAAATATCAGTAAGTCCTAAATGTCAGTAAGTCCTAAATTTCAGTAGGTCCTGAATTAAATGCCCCAAAACAAATAGCAGAAATGAAGATATTTTAGATGCAAAAATTAGACTATATATAGTTCTATAGTACAAAATGATCAGCACTTCAAGGTGAGACGGCTGAATCAGCTGACATCAGACTTTTGGTTCTGACTGTGGGAACTGTGGCAGGCAGACGGAAGTATGTTAGTCATTGTGGCTTCTGTGGTCGGCACATACAGTAGACCCACATCGTACTTCCTACCTTGCCAGCCCTGCAAGCTCTGCCCAGAGCAGAAATGATGGGTTATCAATCTGCCATCTTCATTTTATGTCTAGGTTGTGTTGTTTTTTGTTATGTACTTTAAATCAGTGTCATTTGTGGGTTTTTTTACCAAAGCTTACCTGTATTACAATGTGCAGGGGCAATTAAGTGATATCTTGGGAAACCTGGATAATGGTCTTGAGTTTTATTTTCAGACGACAAACTTATCTGTAACCGTCATCTTTTCATGTTTAACCCGTAGCTAAATATAGACTTTACTCATGTAGACAAATCTTGACATCTTGGCAAACAGAACAAACCCAGGATCTTACCAATGACCTTTAAGTCTAACAAGTCTACTTTACCTTTTATGTCATGAATATTCATGTACAAATTGGTATAAGAAACAATATTTTTCTTGTTCATGCAGATTGTGTAGTATCTTGGCCACACTATTGTATGGGCAAACAGAGGAGACCCTGATCAGACAGCTCCTGGAAGGTGTTTGCCAAGGTGTCAAAACAAGTCAATTTGAGGTAAAGGATAAATGTATAATACTTAAGTATTGAGTATACAACATAAATAACCATAAGTCACCAAGTAATTTATTTGAATAGTAAAACAGTAGTATGTTAAGTTCAGGAACAAAACCTCGGTCTTTTACACAGGTTTGCTATAATATATAATCCTTTTTTTTAAATAAAATCTGTCAAATTGAACTGCATAAATAACTTTCCAAAATGGAAGTAAATACAGAATTTCAATGAAAGCTTTTGAAAATGATATTATATGTTGCCATTTAACACATTTAGTGTAATTCTATGCTCTTGTTACAAACTTATGTAATACAATTTGATGGTCCATACACAATTAACTTTTAAGAATGAAAAAGAAAAAAAAAAACACAAGAAAAAAACAACAAGAAACACGTCAAATGATGGAAACCAGGTTTTCAAGTGTCGTCCCAGGTAAACTATTTGAGTAACAGTGACCTTGACCTGAGTGACCATCATTCCTCACTCCTAAAGAAAGTCATTTGATGGAAACTAAAATCTATTCTTAGAGGCCTTGGCCCTATCATCCTGAAAATCATTCCAAAATTTCCTCATTCCAAATCTTTTCATTGGAAACCTGTTAAAAAGTTCCTGTTGTTAAAACTGACATCTTCCCTTCCCAGTTTCATCTTTATTATTGTTTTCCATTCATTATTTTTTAATAGGGATTGTGTTAAACAATGCTGTTGGCTCTTTTCACTGCCTTTAAAGCCTGAGAGCAGACCAAGATCAGCCTGCACATCTGTGCAGTCTGTGCTTTTCAATAAATTTTCAGCAAGCATTCCCATAAGCAACTAATGGTACAGTCCAAAATGAAGAAAGGACAAATCCAATTAAGAAATTTAGCGTAGTAAGTGTTCCATGTATTGACAGCTGTTTTCATACTATACTATTCTGTGCACTTCCTGAAACATTATCTTTGGACCCTTTCAAACAGTCTGCAATAC